>CAUYLG010062140.1:0-16945 GCA_963573385.1 Cacajao melanocephalus
TTTTCTAATTGTGTTGCTCTAAATGTAAGCACATGTTTTTAATGTTGTCTGTCTTCCGTGCTGTTTCTGTTTGTTATTAAAATATATTGTTGTTTTGGGAAAGAAAGAAAAGAGACAAGGAAAGAATGAAAGAAGGAAGGACAGAGAGAAGGAAGAAGGGAAGGGAGGGAGGAAGGAAGGAAGGAAGGAAGGAAGGAAGGAAGGAAGGAAGGAAGGAAGGAAGGAAGGAAAAGAAGGAAGAAGGAGGGAGGGAAGGAAAGGAAGAAAGGAAGGAAGGAAAAGAGGGAGGGGAAGAGAAAGAAGGAAGGAAGGAAGGAAGGAAGGAAGAGGAGCATGAGGAAGAAAAGATGAACTGTTATCGTCCTTAAGAATCCAAGGTGGTTAAGCCAATGTTTAGCTCAAGATTTTGGAGAAACTTTTGCCTCTGGTAAGTCCCATAGGTAATAAGCAGTAGACTAAAACCTGTATCTGACTGATGCTGAACTCTACATTCTGGATGGCCCCTCTCTAACGGTAAGCAAATATTTGAAGTGCCTTATGATGTTCTGAGAAAGTGCCTAGGAATTTTCTTTAAAAGAGTCTAGAAAATTGGACAAGTGGTTTAAGAGAGAGGTGGAAAGGAAAGCCTTTTTCTTTTTGTTTCACACCTTTTTTACTGTTTGATATTTGTTAACCATTATGCATATTACTTTAATTGTTTTTTAAAAAGTGGTTGACATATTTTTAGGATTTTCCTGAACTCTAAAATGTCATTTAATTAAAAGGAACACACACACACACACAAAAAAAAAACAAAATTCTCTTAGCTCAAAATGTGTGCTCCCTTTAGGGCATTATATTATCTTCTTTGAACATACCCAGTGTCCCCTCACCCCATATCCTCTGACTACATTTTTTATATGTCCTGTGGGTTTGTTACGTGACAATTGCAGCTAAAAATATGCTTGCTTCTGCCCACTCCCAACTTATTATTTTTGTAAGCACTCACTCCACACAATGTCTTTATTATGAAGAATTTGCATAGGCCTTTATAGTCCTTGTTCACTCAAGAGACATTTATTGATCACCTCCTACATGGCAGACACCTCATCACCCTACCAACCAGAAAGACAGATACGTGAGCAAAGTGTAATCATACAGTCAAAGGAATACATAATTAAGGCATTCATAATACGCTTTGAGGATACAAAAAATAACCCTGTGAAGGAAGTTAGGGAAGTGTTTATAGAAGAGGCATTTGACCTGTCCTGAAGGCTTAAATGAAGTTTTCTAGGAGTCAAAGAGTAACGAAGTTATCCTAAGTGTGTACAAAGACGGTGAAGAATGAGATAGAGAATTGTATTCAACAGGATTTTCAAGAGCTGCTCCTCAGAAGGAAAAAGGCAGTCAAAATGGGAAAGCAGAAAACACAAGCCAGGCAGGTGTGGGAGGCAGGGAGTCAGGGGGCAGCGCAGAGGCTGCAAGCAGAGGTAGAAAGGAAAGGAGGGACCGATGTGTGGGAGGAGATTAAGGAGACAGAAAGAGTGAGAGGAACTCTAGGACGTTTTTCTGCCGGATGGTTTGGATAAACACCTGTACCAGTCTCAAAGAAAACTCTGCTGGAGTGTCTCGGGATGCACACTTAGGTGATAAAACTATAGAAAAGAACTCAAGGACGTGGTGGCTGCAGAAGTGGGAAGGCGGATACTTTTGAAAGAAGTATCCCTCTAAAGGATGGAGGGGTGGTGATGGGTCAGGGTACATGAAGGTCTCAGAGGCGGTCAGCAGTGTTCTGTTTCCTGTCATAGGCAGTAGTTACAAAGGTGTTTGCTATATAAATAATTCATCAAGTTGTTTTGGTTTTGTTTGTTTTGTCATTTGGTACTTGTGTTTATTTTACAATGTAAACATTTACCAATATCTGAGTTAAAGATGTGTCTTCTTTCTCAAGGATGGATCGTGGACATGTGGAGGTTGCAGGCAGGTTTCCAGGTAGCTCCAGCTATATGTGAAAGAGCACAGCATACTGGGGAACAGTCTGAAGGTCGCTGTGGTGGAGAGGGGGCAGGTTGCTGCAACAAGATCCAGACTTGCGACAGAGAGAGGTAGGCAAGTGGGGAACTTCAGACAGAACCTAGGGGAAGTGGGGCTTCTCCCAAACATGGCTCTCATTTCTACAACTTCCATCCAGGAGTGGTTATCACTGCCTCCTGAAGCTCTAGGTGATAACACCAGGTGCCTCTTGTTCAGAGGTAAGGTAATAAGAGCAACATCATTTTTGGCAAGGGAGAAACCTGAGGTCTCTCCACTTCTGCATGGGGTGACTCAGGGGGTCATCTTCAAACAAAGGACTGATGCTCTTTCAAATAAGGAGAGGAGGAGGAGGAGGAAGAAAAGGAGGAGGAGGAGAAGGAAAAATAATGGGCCAGCTTTATGTGAGATTCATTTGTTGCAGGGACAGGGTGTTCACTCAAGTCTTCTGGCTCAGCGCGTTTGAAATACTTGTCCCCTGGGATCAAAGGGCCAATCTATAACGGCTTGGAGAAGGAAGTACACATAGTTCCCTTCAGTGAAACCAAGAGAGCATGTGTAACCCCCACCACCCCCGCCTCTTCCAGGAATCTATCACACAGGCAGCGTCAGGGCAGTCACTGGGTTCAGTGCATCCTTGCTGCTCTCCTGAGGCTGCCATTTTCTCTCTTTGGTCTTGACTCCTGCAGGGTCAACCCCACAGTGTTGTCAAAAGAGAGCTCACATTCAGCTGAACTGAGTGTCAGTCCTGGCATTGACACTTAATCTCCCTGACCTCGTGCAAATGATTGTGTCTCACTGGTCCTTACCTATCAAATGAGGACAATAACATCTCACTCAGAGGGTTCATGCATAGATTAAGTGAAGTAATTTCTGTGAGGCACCTGCCATTTAGTAGGCACTCAGGAAATTGCAGTGTGTGTTATTGTTATAATTAGGTGAAGTTCATAAGCACTTTTTAAAATCGCACAAGGAGATAACTTCCAGAATACCTAAAATGAAAAAGATCTACAATGCCTAAGTGTGGTGAGAATGTGGAGCAACCAGAATTCTCACACATCCTGGTGCAAAGGTGAATTGAAGCTGAACATATGCAACCGTACATGTTAGCAATTCCACTCCTGGATCTAACATAAACCTGAAAGAATATACTTGTGCATCCCAAAAACTAAGAGTATTCTTCATAATAGCCTGAAATTAGAAATTACTGAAATTGGAAATGTCCATCAAGAGTAGAATCAGTAAACAAATTGTGGCATATTCACGCAATGGAATATTACACAACAATGAGATTGAATCGATTCCTACTCCACTGAACGACAGGACTAAATCACATTAACCAAGGATTGAGTAGGAGAAGTCAGACAGGAAGGAACACATCCAGCAAGCATCCATTTATGTAAATTTCAAAGACAGGCAAAACTCTCCAATAGGATTGGTAGTCAAGGAAGTGGTTACTCCTGCAGCAGAGCCAATGGGTTGGTGATTAGGAAGGGACGTAAGAGGGGCTTCTGGAGTTCTGCAATCTTCTATTTATTGAGCTGGGTTGGAATCACTGGGTAGTTTCTGCACATGTTCAATGTTTTAAAAAGATTAAACGAGAAGGATTTTTAAATAAGCAATTAAATTCCGATGCTCCCTGAGATGTAAACTCCATCCCATATAATCACCTGTCCATTTTTTCCCAAAAGTCTCCAGAAAGATGCTATCATTTCTTAATGGTAATAGCCTTAACTAAGCACTGTGTCAGGCACGCCTCTAAGTGGATAACAGGTATTAATATCCTTAATCCTTATAACATTGTAGGACTAGACTAACCATTCTTCATGTGCTGGGTAAAGTACCAATTTATGCCTATGATCCCAGCAAAACTTACAGCACCCAGAGCTCCTTTTATTCTCAAAAGTGCCTGAGTTTGAAGCATATTCACCCTGCCTATGAGGTGGGAACTGGTGGGAACCATTATTATTATCATTTTTTAAGTGAATGATACACAGAGAGTTTAGGTAATCTGCCCAAGGTCTTGGAGCCAGTAAGCAGTAATGTGAGAATTTGAACCCAGAGTCCATCTCATCACCAGTAGGCTATTCTGCCTTTCTGATCCAATTCTCATTCTTCTTAAGATTCAGAAAAATTCTTAATGTCTAACTATTTTTCTGCTGCCGCCACTTTAACCCATTTTCTCTTGTCCCACAATTTCTGACAATGACAAGGATGCTAAGGAAATGATGCATGAGCAATGATTATTAACATTATGATAAGGATTGTAACAGATTTAACAGGGGGCTTGACGGAGTTTGAGTTAACTTCTAAAGGATGATTGCCAGCATTGTACTGGCAAAGGGGTGAGGAAGGGTGTTCCAGGCACAAGAAACTGTGTATATAGAGACCCTGAGGATAAAAGGAGCTTTGGAGAGTGCTGCTATGCCAGGTGGGTAAAAGAGACAGGGGAGCCAGCTAGATCTTACAGGGCCCGTCACCCAAAGAAGGAGTTCAGTTATTTTTCTAAATTCAATGGAAAGTATTTGGACTCATTTAGCAAGAGAATGGCGTAATTCTATCTGTATGCAATGCTTCAATTCCTGGCTTTCAAATCACTGAATACACTAAGCAAAGTGAAGAGGGAAGCCACCTCCATTCATTCATGTATAGCAAGAGTATGGAACATTTTTAGAATACTTTAAGAACATTTTTACGAAAGAACAGCCTACCCCAAGTGCCCTTAGTTACCAGAAACTTCTTTATCGTTTTCAATAACGCATTGCCAACTAGTACACAGAGACTAAATTTATCAAAAGCTCTGGATCACAGCCACCAGGTGCACGACTGCACCTTTTACCGTGTAGTCTACTGTACTCCACAAGAGCACAATTTACGTAAGCAGTGAGAGTGGTGCCTCCTGCAGTTGGGCAATGCGGCAGCCCTGCACAGGTTCAGCTTCTGTCTACTAAGATTTGTATGTTTATTTTTGTATTTGTATATTGATGTGTATATTGCTACTTCTGTCGATTTATGAATCTGCGCTCCTAACTTATTCTAAAAATGATTTAAGGAGGCTTACAAAGACAGAGCAAACAGAACAAGATAACAGAAAGAGAACAAAAATTCAAGGGAAGAGGAAAATAAAAGGAAAAACAAGGTCAGGGCCTTACACATGATTCAGGAATGAGGTTATTACGTAAATGCATTCCTGACATTTTGTACGCTTGGCTTTAACTTTTCCAGAAGTCAATATTTCTGGGCTTTGAGGAGACTAAGTAATCAGACCCCTCCTCAGAAGGTTCAGAACCATTTGAGAAATGGAGCCTAAAAGAAAATTAAAATGCTCCTTACGTTCTAGCGCTGGAAAAGCTAGATTGGAGAACCAGACTTGGATCTAAGAAATAAAATATCTTTCCTCCATGAGGTGCATTGATTTATCCCCAGCCACAGGCAGAAGGGGTAGATTGCTGCCGACTCCCCTCTCCAAAAAGCAGAATCTGCCGGTCACGTGGAGGCAAAATCGAGACTACTAACACCCTTCCCCTGAGGGTAAGTGGCCCCAAGGCAAGACACACCAACAGACAGTAGCTATTGTTCCAACATCCCCACCTGCTAAGTTATACCCCACTTCAGGAAGTTGCTTATAAAAGGGAGAACGAAGGGTAGAAACACATGTACAGTCACACCTTTCCATACTGTTCAAGTGCACAGCTCTTTGCTGGTCTGACCTAAGCCAGCATATATTTTGCAGTGCTTCTCAAATGTTTATGTGCATACAAATCACTTGAAGATCTCATTGAAATGCAGATTCCAATCCATACATCTAGGGAGGGGGTTGTGTTCTATATTTCAATGAGCTTTCAGGTGATCCTGAGGCTGCTGGCTAGCAGATCACACTTGAGGAGAAATAAAAGCTAGAGCATCTGGAACTGAGGCCCCAAACTGGGGTCCAAACCCAACTCTTGACTTCAGGGGGTCTGCATCCTTAGATGACAAAGACACACACTTCTATTTTTTACCACGTCTAATTGAATGGCTTATTTCTTTCAATTATGAAGTAGGAACAGACCACAGCAGTATGTGCAGTAACTGTGACATTATCACCAATCAAAATCTCATACCTCTTCCTATCACTTTACAGTTGTTGCAGATATCACCAAATATCACTTTAGGATATCTTTATAATAATCTCTGAACATCATTCATGACTGCTGGGGAATTACAGTAATGATTAGATCTACTGCCAACTCTCGTTATTTAATCTGTTAATAAAGAGATGTATACATTACTATTTTACAAATTAATGTCTTAAAGAGGTGTACACTATTACTATTTCACAGATTAGATATTTTAAATATTTCGATAGCTGTATTTTATGATAATTGGAGTTTTTTTGGTAATCCTATGTGTTTTAATTTTTATGCATTTAAAAGTATTATTCTTAGAAAGAGTTCCTAGGTATCATGAGAATTCCAGGAGGGCATGGCACAGAAAAAGTTAAAAACACTTGATGTGGAAGAAAGGGCTACCGGAAGCAGGCACTCACCCATGGTAGTGATGGGATACTCTGCAACCGAATGCTGGAGCCAAACTGCCTGGATCTGAATCCTCCTTCCTACTAGGTTTGAGACTGGGCAAGTGCTTCCTCTCTCTATGCCTTAACATCATGTAATACAAAGGAGTGGTTAAAGGATTTAATTGGTTACTGATTTTTGTTTTTTGTTTTTGTTTTTGATTCGGAGTTTCGCTCTTGTTGCCCAGGCTGGAACGCAGTAGTGCGATCTCAGCTCATTGCAAGCTCTGCCTCCTGGGTTCAAGTGATTCTCCTGCCTCAGCCTCCCGAGTAGCTGGGATTACAGGTGCCCACCACCACACCCAGCTAATTTTTTGTATGTTTAGTACAGATGGGGTTTCTCCATGTTGGGCAGGCTGATCTCGAACACCTGACCTCAGATGATCCACCCACCTTGGCCTCCCAAAATGTTGGGATTACAGGCATGAACCACCGCATGCAGCCCAGTTACTGTTTTTAAGATGCACAGAGTAGTGCCTGGGCCAGAGTGAATACATTATAGTAGAAAATGTGAGTACTACATTCAGAAACTCAAACACATCATCTATTCAATGCCCATCTAGGAAACTGAGATAAATACTGCAAAATCCCTGTTCTCGTTGAGTCCACAGGTTCAATGAGAAAGATAGCAAGCAAGTAAACTGAAATGATGAACTAAGTCTCAGAAGGTAAGTAGGCACTGTGGGAATCCAGAGGAAGAAACTCCTGGCTGAGTAGGAAAAGGGAAAAAAAGCTTTGCAAAGTGCTCATCAAACACCTCTCCAAATCATTTCAACATAGGCAAATGCATCCTATTTCCTCCTGGTTATGGCTTCCGCTGATTTCTTACTTCAATTCCCCTAAAAGCTCAGCATGCCTTTTAAAATTCAATGCCCAGCCTCCTTGCTAGCATTTTTCTATTTTATTAGAGTTATTCCCATCTATTCTCCACTCCACTGGATGCTGGCCTTCCACAGTACCATAATTGCCTGACAGGTTTGTGTCAATGCCAACATCTTGCCAGGACTAAAGGAGTACCATTCTCCCTGCAACCCAGGAAATGGCATGCCCACACCGTAGCACTGCCCCACTCTTCGTGGGCACAGAGACCCTCCAGCCTGCAGGCACAGTCAGCAAATAACTCCCACAGGAAAGCAGCCCTGAGCTAGACATGAACATCACTATTTCCTCTTGGCTCCAGTGCCAGCTGTTTGGAGATGACTGGATATTTCTGTTGGGTGATTAGTGTCAGTTACAAAGATAGCTCCCATTTACTAGGCTTCACTGCATGCCAGGCACTGCATGCTGTATTTCCTCTTTGTATTAATCTGCTAGGGTTGCCATAAAAAAACACCACAGTCTGGTTGGCTTAGACATCAGGAATTTATATTCTCACAGTTTGGACACCTAGAAGTCCAAGATCAAGTTGTCCGCAGGTTTGGTTTCTTCTGAGGCCCCTCTCCTTGCCTGTAGATAATCATCTCCTCCCTGTGTCTTCACATGGTTTTCCCCCTATGCCTGTCTATGTCCTAATCTCCTATTATAAGGAAGCCAGTCATATTGGATTGGGACCTACTGCCAACAGCCTTATTTTTATTTAATTGCCTCTTTAAAGACCTTATTTCTAAGTATGATTACATTCTGAGTACTGGAGTTTAGGGCTTCAACACATGAGTTTGGTGTGAGACACAGTTCAGCCCGTAACACCATCTAAGCCACAGGGAGCTACTGAAGATGAAGATCTGATAGCTCTGGTAGATTACATAACTTGCCTGAGTCCACATGGCCAGGGAAGCTGAGAGTTGGAGCCAGGGCACTGTGAGACTACAACCAGTGCTCTGCCCACTCCACCATCTTCTTCCTGGCCTGGTCCTTGGACTCACTTAGGAGATCCCCAGGTCCTTCCCCCAGGACTGTCCTCCAGGACCTCCTCTGAATCAGAGTCCCAGAGGCAGGGGCTTGGGATTCTGCATTTTTATAAACTCTCTGAATGCATCGCAAGAACCTCTTCACTACACCATACAGACTCCTACCACAGCTCCCATCCCAAGTCCTAGTCCTTTTAATGCCTCATTTCAGGGGATGTGGGAGCCCTGTGTGCAGCGTCTCTCTCCCCAAGCTACCTGCTTGTCCCTGGAGAAGCTGATCTGCAGCAAGACCTGATGCTTACCTTGGGTTCCCAGGCCGGTTGTAACGTGACCCACCCCCATCCTTTCCAGGCTCTCCCATCCTTCTTTCCAGTGGTAACTTCCCCACAGGTTAGTCCCAGCCTCTGAAGCCTACTCCTCCAGAGGAACCGGGGTGGCTTCACCAGTGACCTGAAGGCTCAAGGATGGTTTAGGCTAGAGAACAGCTTATCTGGTAGAAGCAGAGTTGGAGGCTGAGCTCAGCAGCCTGCCTCCCCCTGACCACTGCCTCCCCCTGACCACCTCCCTCAGACACCAGTCTCAGAAGCCCTGAGAACACCAAGGCTTTCCTGAAAACCACTGTAGGAAACTGTGTATAAGCCGGATTCAGCCTAGGGTCTGTTTCATTAATAGCTTTACGGAGGTATAAATCAGTATGACAAACTGCTCATGAAGTGGACGATTTGATAAATTTTAACACATCTATACACCTATGAAACTATTACCACAATTGGAAGAATGAGCATCCGCCACACCCAAAAGTTTCCTCATGCCCCTTGGTAATCCCTGTCCTTCTGTGCCCCTACCCCCAACCCTTCTGCCCCTTGCCCCTCCATCCTCAACCCCTCTAACTCCCTAATTCCAGGCACCCATTTTTTGGCTATTTTTTTTCATCTTTATTTTTTGAGATGGAGTCTTACTCTGTCACCCAGGCTGGAGTACAGTGGCACTTTCTTGGCTCACTGTAACCTCCGCCTCCTGGGTTCAGGTGATTCTCCTGCCTCAGCCTCCAGAGTAGCTGGGATTACAGACACCTACTACCTGCCCCGCTAGTTTTCGTACTTTTAACAGAGATGTGGGGTTTTACCATGTTGGCCAGGCTGGTCTTGAACTCCTGACCTCGTGATCCGCTCATATCAGCGGCCTCCCAAGGTGCTGGGATTACAGGCGTGAGCCGCTGTGTGTGGCCTCACTTTTTGGCTATTTAAATATAAACTAATAACGATTTTTAAAAATTAAAAATCAATTATTCAGTGGCACTAGCCACATTTAAAATGTCTAATAGCTAAACATCAGATTGCCATATTAGACAGTGCAGATGTAGAACATTTCGGTTGGACTGCAGCAAGTTCGGTTGGACAGGGCTGCTCTAGATATTAGATCCTCTCCCCTTTTACAGTGCTAGGAAACATGGTTCAGATTATCTTCCTGGGCTCACCATTTTTAAGCTGCTTAGTTTATTAGGGGCTTTCTGGGTGCCAGACTAAGCATTTTTGATATTTCATGAAATAATCACAATGGCCCTATGAGATAGGAACAATTAATGTTCTCATTTTACAGATGAGAAAACTTAGGCTGAAGGAGGCTAAGGGCACGGAAGAGCTGGTCTGGCTTCCAAGCCTTGCCCTTAGCCCTGTGTTATTTGAGGCAGCCTAGCAGAGACATGAAGAGCGCAGACTAGAGGGTCTTCCCATGTGGGTTCCAATCCTGGCCCCACCATTTTCCAACTCTTTGATCTTGGCAAGTCATCAGTTATCTATGCTGTGATTTCCTCATGTGTAAAATAAGGATAGCAACAAAACCTGCCCATGAGGTCATTAAGAGGAGTGAACGAATTAACATACATAAAGCATTTGGGATGATTGGCACACAGTAGGTTCAATATAAATGTTTCCTATTTTATACTCTTTTTTTTCAATCCTATCTCAAACTCTTTCATGCAACACACAAGTTTCTCAGAAATAAAAGCACATGTTCTGAATAATTAGACATTTATTCGTCCCTTTATTTCCTGTCTCGACATCTCCTGAGTTCCCAGGAAGCACAAGCCCCACCCCCACACCTTGCTCTTTGCTATGTCACATGCAATGACGAATGAGGTCTCCATGGCGTCAGGCTTGATATTTCTGCTCAGATTTTTCTCTGCTGATCTCTAAGTCACTTCCTTTTCTTTCTAAAGTAAGGACGGGATTATTGGAAGAAACAGAAGCATGGAATCATTGTCCCACTCCACTGGCTTGTTGGAGGAGGTAAATGATGTTAGATTCATAATTTGTTCCTATTCTTCATGTTTTTTTCTTCGCTGCCTTTGAATGTTTCACGTCCCTTTCTCAAGGATCAAATAACATATTATCACTGTGAGAATCATCATGACACATTATCACGGCAAGAATCATTAAGTCTTGGTGGAAAAATCCAGTAAGGAAAACTTAGTTTGGGAAGAATAGTTTCACACAGAAATGCAGGCCTGGCCAGACACAAGACTGCCTTTTCTAAGGGACAGAACTGTAAAACCCACCCCAATCTCAGGGGCTTTTCATCTCTTGGAGAAAAAAAATTCTTTTCTTTTTCAGCTCCATTCCCACTCCCCCACTCACCCCCACAACTTGACTTGAAGAAAAGACTTTTATTTCTTTGAATAAGAGGGAAGCCCACCTTACTCCATTTTCCATAGACACCAATGTCTTCAGTACAAGCACCCACAGGTTATAGAGCTGGACAAGGAGTCCTTTTTGGGTCCCATCCAGTGGCACAAAATATAAGACCACATTCCATGGCCAGAAAAAGCTCTAACAACACACACACACACATACACACACTCATACTCATACACACTTTCACACAAACACATCTTCAACTTTGTTATTTTGTAATTATGCAGTTTCATTCTAAAATGACAAAATTTTTATTGAAGCTGAAAGTGTTAAGAATATTTTCCTGTACCCAAACCAACATTTTTCTAAATGAACCGGATTTAGATGGGCAAAACCATAGAATCTATCCCAGGAGCATGAAAAACTTTTTCTTAGGTAAGTATTGATCCTTAGAAACACAATTTTATTTTCTCAGACAATTAAAGGGAGATTATGCCACTGGGCCTAAGAAGATGCTATCACTTCTTATCACCTGACGTTCAGCAGATAGCTATCTTAATTTAAAAGACCCCAAAGGTCAATGCTTATTTAGTTCCTTGCAATAATCTGTTTTGCCATAATTCTGCTCTTCTATTTAATTCCCTTATCTAGAGCAGCATTTTCCAATTTATGTTTTGCAGAACAATAGATCCAAGAGGTGTTAATAAGTATCCTTGGGGTGGTGAAGCATGTTTCTATAAACAAATAAGTTTGGGAAATGCTGGGCTAAAGGAAATTTGATTATTACAAATTAAAGATTTAATTACTACAGGACTTGTCCGAGCCTTCAATATGCTAATGTGTGGTATGAGTCAGGAGATGAACAGAAATAAACAGATAAGTCTGTAAACTGTATGGCACAGAAGTTGGTACACAGTAACGACTAATTGATGTTAGCTTTTATAATTATTAGCTATCATAATTTAAGGCTATCCCAAACTGATATGTTAAAAGTCCCCTTCTTCCATAGAACAATTCCCTAGACTTAATGTTCCATGAAAAACACTTTGGGAAAGGCTAATCCATTCCTCATTCCTATTAATATTTAATAAGCATGTTTCTCATTTCTATGAGCAAAGAAATAAGGTAAAATGTGACACCATCTGTGAGTATGTGAAGTACAAAAGAATTTTATTTCTGATTTTGGAAGCATTTCCAGTCTAGAAACATGACTAGTTCCCATTTAGGCAGAACATCATTTATTCTACCTTCCTCACCAGAGTTAATGACTCTAATGGTTTTATACGGTCTTAATTACTTAATATCTATCCAAGAAATGGGCACCTCCATGCATGTGGATCATGTGTCAAGGGAAGAACTTTTAGGACATAGAGAAAATGCATAAGTCATATTCATTTAGTCATTCATTCAAGCATTGATTCGCTGAAATAGACACACAAATAGATACATCTGTGGAAGGCCCTATGTATCCAATCTATTCTAAGCACTGGGAATAAAACAGTGAATCAAGTAGACTTAGTTCCTGCCCTCATGGAGTTTTACATTCTAGCGGGGAAAAAAAATACAAGGAAAATAAGTAAATACAGTAGGTCAGTATAAGTACCCTGGAAAAAAGTAAATCACGGCATGGGAATTAAGGAGTGCTGGGTGGTGTGGGGGTGGGAACATTACTTTAACTAAAGAAGTCAAGAAGCCTTTACTAACAAGGACATGTTTGAACAGAGAACTGAAAGTAGCAAAAGACAAATGGTGGGTAGAGGGAAACTAGATTACAGCTTTGAGTAAAGGCAAGTAGAGGGTAGCTGGGGTGGAGCCAGCAGCAGGGAGAGTTATGGAAGATGTCAGAAGAGTAATGGGGTGGGAGAAGGAATCAGATCATTTGGGGCCTTATAGTCATCGTAGCACTTTGGCTTTTACTCTGGGGAGTCACTGCAGGATTTTGAGCAGAGGTACAAAGCAATCTGATTTTTTTCAAAGGATCAAACTGCCTGATGGATAGAGATTGGACACTGTGGCCATGAAAAGAGTGGGAGCAGAGGGTAAATCCAGGCACAAATGACCACAGTGGCATGGACGTAAGAGGCAGCAATGGAGGAGGCTCCATAAATGAAAATTACAGAAGTGTAACATCTGGCAGGCGGCTCACCATTCAACATTGCCCTGATGTGTGAAGGAAAGCTGTCGTTCAAGGGTTGAAAGTATTTCCCAGCCATAGCTGGTTTTTGTTCAGTAGGTAAGTCAACCTTTGGCTTGTTCGCAATGTGTTATCTTCTTCCTACCCAAAGAAATTCATGCACTTAATATATAAATCAAGATGTCTGGTGAATTAGCATAGCTGCATGTGCCTGGCAACCAGGATTAGACTGATGGCCACTAATCTATGGGCTCCTGATTTCCTCTAGGGATGTAATATGCTGTAAAGGGCATCCACATTTCTAAAATAGTCCAACAGAGGAGAAAACATTCAGTCATCATCTCATGCTGTCTGATTGGCTTTTACTTCACCCACATAGACGCCAACTCACTGTCCCAACCAGATTCAGGCTGTTCAGGTCACACCTTAGATAAGGGACTATCCAAACTAATTATTAGCAGAAGTTTTGAAGGATGCGTGCAAGTTCTAAAGGCAGAATCAAAGAAAATGGTCATGAGAACAAAGGAAATGAAGACGATCAATAGGTACGTGATCAATGTTAGAATAGAGAAGGAAAAAAATACAAGCAAGAAACAGAGTAAGACGGGTAACTTAAGGGCCAGCAGACTATTGTCCATGGGTGAAAGTGGCCTGCTGCTTTTTGTAAATATTTTATTGGAAAACAGCCACACTCATTAATCTACATGTTGTCTATGACTATTTTCGTGGTACAATGGCAGAGTTGAGTAGTTATGACAGAGACCATGTTATTCACAAAATCCTCAATATTTACTACTTGGTCATTTACCAAAAAAAAAAACAAAAAAAAAAATTGCTCAATCTCAGTCTAGCTGTTCCCCAATGGGCTGGAGGACAAACTTCTGGTTGCTATTTTCTGCTCACCAGAGTACACAGCCTAGTTTACTACGGTGGAGCGTGAGGAATGCTAGAGAAACACTGATGAGTTTCAGAGATATAGCCAGCATCACTTTCGTTATGAAGAAGGCAACAAGTCCTGTAACCATAGCTCCAGCTCCTTACCTTGCCTGGCAAGGTACCAGACAGCACCTATGCAACAGGACCTAACATTACACACAAAAGAGCACAGAAACCATGGGAAACATGGAAGAGACAAGCGGAGGAGCCATGGTGAACTGTATCAGAAGCTCAACACTATTTTTGTCAGGTTCACTGTTATGGACTGAATCGTGTCCTCCTAAAATTCATATGTTGAAGCCCTACCCTCCAGTGTGATGATATTCAAAATAGGGCCTTTGGGAGGTAATTAGGTTTAGGTAAGGTCACCAGGGTGGGGCCCTTATAATGAGATTAGCACCCTTGCAAGAAGATTCCTCTCTTTTTTTCTCCACCACGTGAGGACACACCAAGAAGGCAGCCATCTGCACGCCAGAATAAGAGCCCTCAGCAGAACCGGACCATGCCAGCTCCTTGATCTCAGATTTCTAACCTCCAGAACTCTGAGAAAATAAATTTGTTTTTTCAAACTACACAGTCAATTGTATTATTTATGTCAGCCTGAGCTAAAACGTTTATCAAACATTTTAGCCCGATTATTAGAGTGTGACTCTGGAAGCGATTAAGCAGTCATAGATGCTGAGAAATTACACAAATACCACATTCCCTCCTCCATTACATGACTAGTACTCTCCTCTCCCTATCTCCAGGAAGGCCAAATTTCAATTTTATTTCTTCCAAGCACCCACCTAGGAGTCAACTAGAGAAATGGTAACCGGTACAAGATGCTGGCTGCAGTTTTCCAAGAATTCTTCCTAGTTAATGGTCCATGGACATCATTCAACATCCCCAGGCTTTCTTGCAGTGTGTCCATTTGCTGCCGATTTTTTTCTGGATTCAAAGCCCTTAAAAATAGGCTCTAAAAAGCTTCTAAAACAGCCAAGGCCAAAAACTTCAAAGATTCTGGATTTTTTTTTTTTTTTTTTTTTGCAACCTTAGCTTACTAGAGAATTCTGAGTTGGTCATGAGACTAGTGACCACCTAAGTTGTCACCTCTATTGGGTTGAGAGGATTTTGAGAGATTTGAAACTTCCAGTAATTCAAAGAGCTGCCCTAGACTTTGAGAAGAGCAGGGTAAAATAAGGACGGTATTGTAGTTTTCCCAAATACACACACTGCAATTACTGTCCCAGGGGAGGACGGAAAAACACTTATTTGTCTCCCAGTTTTCCATACAAAAGCCCCAGAAATTCTCTGAAGGTAAGAAATGGTGGGAGAGACAAATATTTGGTTCTGCAACGTTCCCCAAACCCTGAGTCTTTTCTGAATTGCTCTGTAGCCAGTTTTTTTTTTTTTAATCTTCTGTTGAGATTTGCAGTTGAATTTGATTTGATGACAAAATAATTTAAGACCTTTCCCCAAAAGTGTTGAGCCAAGATCTGAAAATGCTGTTGACAATGCTGGAATTGTTTCTTGGTGCCTTGGAATGATAGATGTAATTCACCTTCAAAGGCGAGCGCAACTGTGTCTGGGGTCCTGCCCTGTCTGCAGGGTGACCATCTGCCCCCGTTCTGCTACTATCGCCGCATTGCAGTAAGATGACCCATCCCACAGGCAGCTCATTTCTCTGTATGAAAAGCTGTGGGCAATGGTAGTATTTTTCTGCCATGAGTTTTGCTTTTTCCGCAAGAGTTTTCCATCCTCAGAGCGTTTATTTCTCATACTTACTGTTGCTTTGTTAAGCCTAAAAGGGAGAGAAACGCTCAGAGGTTCTGATTCCCTGTGGGAAAAGCAAAGGCAGAGCTCACAGGTTGTCCTTTCACTGAGCTGTTAGGTCGGTGTGGTTTGAAATTTTGCCTCTTCTTTTGAAGACTGGTGAAGGTTAAGGTACATATTTAAATTTAACTGGTCTGAAAGAGGCCAATGGAAAAATTGGCAAACCATGAAGAGGTCAAGAGCCAAGGAAGAAATACAAGTTGTCAATAAACATACTAGTAAATGTCAAATTTCACAATAATCAAAATTGCAAATGCAAATTCAAGCAAGAAGACTCCGTTGCAAATCACATTAACAAATCATTTTTTTAAGATAACACCTAACATTCATAAATATTATCAATGGTTCATGTGGGCATGGAGAATTATGGAATTATAATTCCATACAATACAGTCCTCAAACAATATATATTGTATTCATACTGTACTCACATGGTACAGTAAAATTTAAAATTCTTTTCAAAATACAACTTTTTGAAAGGTAATTTGTCAATATATTTAAAAATCTTACAATTTCACGTGACCTTTTTACACTAGAAATATATCTTATGGGATTTTACTTCTGTAACTCTATTCTAAGGAAATTAGAGGAATGTGCAGGACTCATCATGGATGTGATGGTTCATTTTATGTGTCAACTTGGATAGGCCATGATGGCTAGAAATTTGGTCAAACGTTATGTTAGATGTTACTGTGACTGTGTTTTTGCATGAGATGAACATTTAAATCAGTGAACTTTGAGTAAAGCAGACTGCCCTCCATACTGTGGGTGGGCCTCATCAAATCAGTTGAAGGCTTGAACGGAACAAGAAGCTGACATCCCCAGGGCAGGAAGAAAGTATGCCAGCTATTGCCTTTGGACTTGAACTGCAACTTCAGCTCCTTCCTGACTCTCCAGCCTGCTAGCTCACCCTGGAGCTTTTGGGGTTGCCAGTCTATAATCAGCTGAGCCAATTCCTTAAACTTTCTCATAGGTAGGCAGATGATGATAGATAGATAAGATAGATAGATAGATA
>CAUYLG010062141.1:0-13697 GCA_963573385.1 Cacajao melanocephalus
TTATTTAATTTAAGAGGGCTTTTTTTACTTTTTTTTTTTTTTGAGACAAAGTCTCACTCTGTCACCCGGGCTGGAGTGCAGTGGCACGATCTCGGCTCACTGTAACCTCTGCCTCCCAGGTTCAAGTGATTCTCCTGCCTCAGCCTCCTGAGTAGCTGGGATTACAGGCATGTGCCACCACACCCAGCAAATTTTTGTATTTTTAGTAGAGACGGGGTTTCACCACGTTGGCCAGGCTAGTCTCAAACTCTTGACCTCAGGTGATCCACGGATTCTATTCGTATTGGCAATGCTGGCTTAGAGGCCATGCAGCCCATTTCCAACCAATGGAATGCCAAGTGCCATCTGCAGGGGAGCTTTTGGAGAAAAGCCACGGAAAGGGTGCTCTTCCTCCTTCCTTTAAGGAAGGCTGGGGCTGGGGATACACATTCGGCAGTTTGGGAATATACAATATTCGAAGCCTAGAGTTGTGGTGAGATTCTCTTGTTTGAGAGTGTAGATGAAGAGGGATGGGGAGTCAGGAGAGGCCTCTCTAAGCCCTGGCTATCAGAGGTTGAGCAGAGAAGACAGGCTTGGTGAAGGAGGCTGAGGAGGAGTGTTTGCAGACATAAGACAATCAATCAGGAGAGACAGGTGTCATGCATGGACAGTGTTGGGAGAAGCTGTGTCAAAAAGAACAGGGCCGGGCACGGTGGCTCATGCCTGTAATCCCAGCACTTTGGGAGGCCGAGGCAGGCGGATCACCTGAGATCAGGAGTTCGAGACCCGTTCGAGACCTTCATTGTGTCCACATGAGACTGTCTTGTTGCCAGCCTGAGTGTGGAGCTCAAGCCAAAAATGGCCCAGAGAGACTGGAAAACCTGGGTCCTTTATGGCATCATCGACTCCTCCGACAGCTTGTGCTCTGGATTTCTGTGAAATGGGAACAACCAGTGACGTCATGGTCTAAGCCAATGCGAGATGAAGTTTCAGTTCCTGGCTGCTGAGAGCATCCTAACACACCACAGCCCCAAGAATACTTCTCTCTCCTTCCTGCTCTCCGTTTTCTAAACCATTAGCAGCATTCAGCACAGGTGGCTGTTCTGTTCTATTTTCTTCTTTTTTTTTTTCTTTTTTTTTTTTTTTTGGTTGAGTTGGAATTTCACTCTTTGTTGCCCAGGCTGGAGTCCAGTGGCACAATCTCAGCTCACTTCAACCTCTGCCTCCCAGGTTCAAGTGATTCTCCTGTCTCAGCCTCCCGAGTAACTGGGATTACAGGTGCCCACCACCATGCTTGGCTAATTTTTGTATTTTCAGTAGAGATGGGGTTTCACCATGTTGGCCAGGCTGGTCTCGAACTCCTGATCTCAGGTGATCCACCTGCCTCGGACTCCCAAAGTGCTGGGATTAGAGGCATAAGCCACCATGCCCAGCCCTGTTCTTTTTGACACAGCTTCTCCCAACACTGTCCATGCATGACACCTGTCTCTCCTGATTCTCTTATTTCTGCAAACACTCCTCCTCAGCCTCTTTCACCAAGCCTGTCTTCTCTGCTCAACCTCTGATAGCCAGGGCTTAGAGAGGCCTCTCCTGACTCCCCATCTCTCTTCATCTACACTCTGAAACAAGACAATCTCACCACATCTCTAGGCTTCGAATATTGTATATTCCTAAACTGCCGAATGTGTATCCACGGCCCCAGCCTCTCCTCTGAACTTCCGCTGCCTTCCTCGTGTCACCACTCAAAAGTTCAATAAGCATCCCCAGTTCCAACACGTGTGACAAAAGTTTTGATTGACTACCCCATCCCCAGAAAGAATCCCATGGCACACCCAGACTGCCTGGCTTAAAGCTCCCAACAGCTTTCTATCACATTAAAGTAAAATCCACAAGCTCCTTACCATGGTGAAAGAGTCAGACTTCAACTCCAAAAATTTATCCACTCATTTGTTTGACGCCAGCCACACTGGCCATCTTGGTGTTTCTCAAGCATGTCACTGCCATTTCTCCACCCAAGATCTCAGACCCAGCCCCTCTCTGGAGATGGAATCTTCCTTCAGGCCTTCCCAAAGGTGGCTCTCTTATTTTCGTTTTTGTTTTTTTGAGACAGAGTCTTACTCTGTTGCCCAGGCTGGAGTGCAGTGGCATGATCTTGGCTCCCTGCAACCTCTGCCTCCCAGATTCAAGTGATTATCCTGCCTCAGCTTCCCGAGTAGCTGGGATTACAAGCACATGCCACCATGCCAGGCTAATTTTTTTTTTTTTTTTGTAATTTTAGTAGAGAGGTTTCACCATGTTGGCTAGGCTGGTCCCGAGCTCCTGATGTCAAGTGATCCACCTGCCTTGGCCTCCCATAGTGCTGGAATTATAGACATGAGCTACCATGCCTGGCCTCTCTTGTTTTTGTTTTTTTATTTTAGCTCATAAATCAGCTCTTCAGAAAGGCTTGCCTTAAACGGTCACTCATCAGACAGCCTCCACTGCCACTCATGCTCCTCATCTACTGAGGGTTTTGTGTGTTTGCCACTGACTTCTCTTGCTGTGGAAGGAACACAAGAAGCAGAAGTGTGTGCTGTTCACCTCTGTGTCCCCAGCTCCTTGTCTAATACCTGGCGTATGTTAGGTGCTCAGCAAATGTTTGTCAAATAAGTGATTGAATGAAAGACTGTGTTGAATAAGTGAATGAAAGTGATTGAGTGAAGGCTGTTTCTGAACTGGCTCTGCATGGGGTCTCAGGAATGCTGAGGGGTGGTGCAACGCTGGAGTGCATGATTCCAAGAAAACAGGAAGAGCCCAGAATGTGATGGCTCTTACAGAAAATCAGGTTCACTTCCACGAATGGAAAGGAACAGGGAAGTTGACCAGCCAGAGCTACAGCTGAAATTCATAGACACAGCACAGGCTCCATGGCTCTTGCTGGAGCCCAAAAACCACTGGATAATGGCGGGGTCCTTTACCAGAAAAGTTTGCCAACCCCCATCTGGTAGAGTGCTGGGCATACTGTGGGCCACGGTTTAAGAGCTCAGAAGCTGTGCTTAATCCAAGAATCCCCTCATTTCCTCCCATCAGAGTAATCAGAAGTGGACAATATGTCTCGATTATCATCCTTATCTAGACAACCCTCTCTAATCCACTTCATGTTAAAGCCACTTCAATGTCTATAGGCTCATGTTCAAACTGGCTGATTGCTGATGCTGCTCATGCCTTGCTCCTCGGCCAACCTCGGAGCTCCCCTGCAGCTGTGCTGGCTAGTTCCAGGTGTGCTGACAGCACTCCACCTCAGGGGCCCACATGGCTCTGCTTCTCTGCCAAGGACTTTTCTAGCAACAGTGTGTGCAGGGGAGCCTCAAAATGCTGGAGTGTGACACCCCCAGGTCAACCCCTGTGACGGCTAATATTGAGTGTCAACTTGACTGGTTTGAAGGATGCAAAGTATTATACCTGTGAGGGTGTTGCCAAAGGAGATTAACATTTGAGTCAACGAACTGGGAGAGGGAGACCCACCTCAATCAGTTTGGGCAGTATCTAATCAGGTGCCAGCACAGCCAGAATAAAGCAGGCAGAAGAACGTGGAAGGACTAGACTGACTGAGTCTTCTGGCTTCCATCTTTCTCCCATGCTGGATGCTTCCTACCCTGATACGTCAGACTCCAAGTTCTTCAGCTTTTGGACGCTTGGATTTACACCAGTGGTTTGCCAGGGGCTCTCGGGTCTTCAGTCACAGACTGAAGGCTGTGCTGTCAGCTTCCCCACTTTTGAGGTTTTGGGACTCGGAGTGGCTCTCTTGCTCCTCAGCTTGTAGACGGCCTATGGTGGGACTTCACCTTGTGATTGTGCAAGTCAATACTCCTTAATAAACTCCCTTTCATATCCTATTAGTCCTGTCCCTCTAGAGAATGCTGACTACCACAAACCCCAACCAAAAAGAGATGAGGGTCGGTCCATAAACACCCAGCTTTCTGTTCCTTGTAGCATTCTCCCAAATTCCTCAGTGGGTTCCCGGGGGGACTGAGCCCCAGTTGCTCTCAAGGGTAACATGCTTTTAGTTAATGCACTATCCTTTGACTTGCCCACTTGTCTTTCTCTGTCTTGCTTCTCAGTGGCCTCATTTGTGCTTCCCACACACCTTCCCAAACAAATGACTGCAACCAAAACTTGGTCAGGATCTGCTTTTGGGGGAACTCAAAATAAGGCTGGTTTGCAAATGACCAGTCAACTTCTTGAACTATAACTCCTATCAAATATAACTGTTCTAGATGGAGTCTTTAAAAACAAATATTCTTTCACAGATATATAAGTTACACCAATTTCTTTTTATTGGGCTGTTTCTAAGATCTCTTATAAAATTCACGCGAGGCCAGGCGTGGTGCCTTATGCCTGTAACCCCAGCACTTCGGGAGGCCAATGCAGGCAGATGGATCACTTGAGTTTGAGATCAGTCTGGACAACATGGTGAAACCCCATCTCTGCTCAAAATACAAAAAAATTAGCCGGGCGTGGTGGTATGCACCTGTAATCCCAGCTACTCAGGAGGCTGAGGCAGGAGAATCACTTGAACCTGGGAGGCAGAGTTTACAGTAAGCCAAGATCATGCCACTGCACTCCAGCCTGGGTGACAAACCAAGACTCCATCTCAAAAAAAAAAAAATGCAAATGCTGGGAATTCATTATTCTCTTGAAATCAAACATGCATAGCTAGCTTATGTCGCAGATGCCCATTACCTTCTATTAGATGACTTTTTGCAACAGCAATGTCGTTCTCTCAGAGACATCGACATAGACAGGAAAACAATGTCAGTTTTCCAGGTAAAGCGATACTTGGGTAGTGTCCCTGTCATGCACAGAGGCCTTTGCGTCACTGGCCTTTTCCCATCACCCATGATCAAACTAGATTTCAAAATACTACTTCTTTGGTGTTTTGGTCTTCATCAACTTTATGCCCACCATAAAGTTGGGCCAAATAATTGGGAATACCATGGAAAAGGATTTCTGAACTGGCTCTGCATTGGGGTCTCAGGAATGCTGAGGGGTGGCCCAACGCTGGAGTGCATGGTTCCAGGAAAACAGGAAGACCCAGGAATGTGATGGCTTTTACAGCTGCTTACCACCAGTATTCAGCCCCCAGGGAAGGGGAGGCACAGGCAGCAGCAAAGCACAGACTGAAACTAAACCAAGGAGGGGTGTGCCAGAGGGCAGCCTCTGGACCAGACCCCATGGCTGGCAGCGTTGGCAGCCCCCAACTTCTCCGGAAGCCACACCCAGATAGGTGGAACCCTGAGAGCCTGGCTCATGAAGAGCAGCTAGGTCCAGCTGGAAATCGGACAACCATGGAAATTTGGCAGGAAAATACGAACCATCTCCTAAAAGTGAATCGCTGTGGGGGAAGAAATTTAAAATGGTTCTTGAGGGTTCAAAACATTGGCTTTCTACAAAAAGGCTGGCACCAGTTCATAAGTGCTGTAATTTCTTTTTAATTATGCCGAAAATTGTAAAGAGGGAATAAAAAATAGAAAGCACTTGTATTCAAAAATCCAGCTAAGTTGCTGTTGAAAGGACTGACGTGCTCATAGTTGAGTACAAATAGATGTACTCGTGACTCAGCCTCAGAGCCTAGGCAGGCCGTACTCAGCCCAGGACACCTTCTGCGCAAACCCTCAACGCGTGCCAGAGCCCCCAGCTTCTCCAAGTTCCTTCCCAAGCCACCGCTGCTCGGGATAATGAGAAGAGATCAAAAAGACTGCAATGAAATGACAGGGAAGGATAGAGACTCGCTGTCCTAGAAAGAGTGACAGAAGGTCTTGGGGAGAGTCATGCAGACGGCATGCTTTGTACTGGGAGAAGACACATGGCTCAGATCCGACTTCCGGAGAAAGAGCCAGAAACATCTGGAGAACCGCAGTGAGGGTCTTACAGGAGCCAAGCTTGGAGCTCTGGGAGGACTTCCGGGTCACCATGACTTGTTCAGATGCTCCATTAGGACGTAGCTGTTTGATCATCTGTTTCATCATCTCTAAAACTAGGGCAATAACCACTACTGAACAGCATGCATCACCTAAGATGTGTGTGAAACACCTAGTAGAGCACCTGATCCACAAAGCCTTCTGGATAAAGGTGTACTGTGTTCGTTAAGGTCACACCAGCTGCTAGAACAGTCCAAGGCCCTAGTCTTTTACCTCAATAGAATTTTATTTCTTAGTCACAAAATCTAAAACAGGTGTTCTTTATTGGCAAGCCACCATCCATGGGCCAGGCTGGAGGCCTCCCCAGAGAGAGCTGAGTGGATATTAGGGTCAGGGACATGTCAGGGTCCAAAGAAGGACACAGAGTCCTTGGCATAGTCTGGCAGAAGATGCATCTTGAGAAGAGATATCCAGCAGCTATCAAGGGATCAAGAGTCCTGCAGCTCAGGTCAGGTTTTGCTGAACCCTAAGTTAGGACAGATGATGTAACAAAGGATTTTGTTATATTTGCTCTGTGGGAATAAATGGGAAAAACTGTTCATCCACCGCCTGAGCACCTTGCCTTACCCCAAGTTAGCAGCACACACAGCTTAGCCAGCCACTCGCCTGGAATTCCATCACTTCCTCCTTCTCCTGATGCAGGTGAAACAGTGGCTGTGATTGTCCCAGCAACTTTAAGCAGCCAAGGGACACATACAGAGAAGAATGCATGGATAGAGTGAACCAAGAATGTCAGGGATGGGCATGCTGGCAACAGGAGTTGGAAAGGGAGAGAGGGTTCCATGTCTGAAGCCCCAGAAAGAGAGTCTCCAAGTGCTGGGCCCCCACCCCAGGCTATTTGTAACATGCCTTGAGCAGACCATCTAAGTATGTTACAAATATTGGTGTCCCACTCCTGTACGTTGGAACTGACTACTCCCCCAAGTTCCACCAGTATCTGCAAGTCTTCATCAAAAACATTTTTTTTAATTTTTTTTTAAAAGATGGGGTTTCACCATATTGGTCAGGCTGGTCTTGAACTCCTGACCTCAGGTGATCCTCCCACCTCAGCCTCCCAAAGTGCTGGGATTACAGGTGTGAACCACAGCACCAGGCTTGTCAAAAACATTTTCTTACACCATGGAAGGCCCCTTTGCCAGTGTGCCTGCAAGCCAGGAGGACCAGAGCAGGAATGCTCCAGGAGCAGCCAGTGACAGATGGGAATGGGTGTATCACTACCCCAGCTCCTTCACATCTCTGCTGGGCTATGAGTGCCACAGGGGCTCCCAGGGTTTCCCTGAGGGATTAGGCTCTGGGCACCCACAGTGGGCGCTGACTACACACCTCTTAACAGTGCTCTCCCCTTCTTGGTCTCACTCCCCATTTCTCAGCCACTCAGTGATTTCCCTCACCTCCCAAATAAACTACTCCCACCCATATCCTTAGTCCCAGAGGCTGCTTCTGGAGGAATCCAAAAAGTAAAACCAGTATGCGATGCTCATTTTAGGTCCATAGCATATAAAGTCAATGGGGGGATCCCTTGGGAAGTGCAGCAGGCAGCCCATCGCTATGGGAGCTGGGTCCAGAGCTCTCTGCTCCTCAAGTTCCTGCAAGAGGCTGATATTGGGTGCCTGGCTATTCCCACTTTCTCAGCGTTGGTCACCAAAGGCCACAGCTCAGAGCACACTGACCTGAGTACACCATGGTAGCTGCCAAGCTAGAAGAGGATGGGGGAGGAGGTCACGGTGGCCTTGTGAGGACAAAGTGGTGCTTCTGAAAAAGGCCACACTCCTCTCTACCTTCCCAATAGACCATCTGGCAAATTCATCCCTTGATTTTAAATAGAACAGTCTGCTGACACCCAAGATTCCTGTAATTCTACCCTTAGCACTTGTCAGAACATATGTATTTTATCAAATAAGTTGTTTCCTTCGTAAGTGGAACTCAAGTGCCTCCTGAATATGTATTTGTTGGTTTCTTGTGTTATTTCTGAAGACAGAAAAAAAATCTTTAAGGAAAAAAAACAATGAAAGACCTTGTGCTTTGTCTTTGAGATTCCAGGAAAAGGGTAGGGGGTGCTGGGGAAACGCTGTATCAGTCATTGTGAGAAGGAGCAAGTCAACCCACTGGGAAAGGAGCATTGTAGAGAGGAAGACAGGAGGAGGCTGAGGCTATGGGTGCCAACGAAGAGTGAGGGGAGAGGATGGAAGCCAGCCTAGCTCTGAAAATCAGAAACACTGCCTGGACCCGACAGCAGGAACACCCTCCACTCGGCCACGGAGTGCTGGAGGATGTGGGGCTGAATTCACAAAGTGGGGGATGCTTGTCTTCACCCGGTCTCTTTGCACACTGGCTGATAAAGCGCTCTTGCCTCCTCCACTGGAAATGAAAGGGTGTTTCTCAGGTCCATGGGGCCAGGACCAAGCCCAATTTCCCCAGGCTAGGGGGGGAATTCTAACAATCGCTGCTACGGAAACAAGACAGCCAAGAACACCGCACCCAGGAGACTTTCAATATACTTTATTAAAAAGTTTCTTTGTATAAATTTCCTAAAAATTTTAAAATTAAAATTAAATCCCCTCCCCCCTGCACAAAAAAAAAAACCACACAACATTAGAGGAATGCCAAAAATATGCTCTATGACAACTTTCTTTTAATTCTTTAATGAAGGCATTGGTCCCAACGGTGCGCATAGATTAAGGGATTTTGCTTCCTTCTGAACTGGATCATTTGTTAGAGACTTTAGAGAAAGAAAATTAGCTTGAAATCTAATCCAGGAAATTGAGGGCAGAAAGGGAAAAAGTCAGTCTCTTGTTTCTCCATGATACGCAGGCTTCCCATCTAAAGTCATGCTTAACTAAAAGGAAAAAAAATGAACCAAGCAAAAGTATATAGAGCAGCCGTGACATCTGCATTATTTTCTAGACTTTACATTTGCCTGCAACAGGCATAACACGAAACTCCAGAGGGAATTTGAATTGATAGGAATGTTCACGTACACACCAGCAGCGGCTAACTATTACACAACATTCAAAGTATTCGAGAGAACAGACACATTAGCACCATACTGATAGGTCATGCAGCAGGATGATTCCTCCCGAGTTCGAGTGTAAATCAAAGCATGAAATGATACAGTGCAAGGGAATCTACACCCGGAGCTTCTACAGAGACGAGTTGGCGATGGCTGACTCCTTCTTCAAGAGGTATATGATGTTGGCCAGCCTCGCTTAGGTTCCGATCACATTGATGATTCCGGGTTTGGCGAGCACTGAGCGTCGAGAGGAGGGGTGGGGTGAGGAGCCGAGAGAGGAGAGGAAAGGCCACATTACTGACCCAAAAGGACACGTCGTTATCATGACACAGCCGCGTGGCCCCTGGTTTCCATCACCTGTCTCGCTTTTCTGCTCAGTACCATCAGTGGCTCTCTGTGACTTTCTCGGCCTGGGGCCCGGGAATGTCTGTGAAATCTGATTCCATTCTTTCGCCCTGCATCATCTACCAGGCCTATATACGAACTGAGCTCTCCCCATTCTGGCACTGACCCCAGGATCCATTCAAAGTGTTTATTTTATCACCAGTCGAACTGCCCAATGTCATGGAGACACTCATTGTTATTTATACAAAGCAAAATTATTTAAAGATAAATTTGTGGGGGCTATTTATCTTTGGTGTTATCTGTAGTTGCTCATTATATTATTTTCCCAGAAATCATTTTTGGTGCAATATTTTACGAAAAATGGCAACTTAGTAAGATTTCTGAAGAATGACAAGGGACAAGTGTTTTATTAGAAACCCAAAATAGGAATTCAAAAAGAAATTTCATGGGCTGTATTTGAACCTCTTCCTTATCTGAGGATACAATTTATCTTCTTTTTAATACATATCACAATCTTTGTACCTCTAATATCTCTCAAAGTGACTTACTGACCTGAATCTCTTATTTGCAAAAGCCATAAACACAGAGAAGAATCACTTACCAGGAGCGCAAACCTTTTCACATTCTTTCTGTGATCCAAATTTGTTTTCGTTTCCACCACAACCTCCGTACCAGAATCTTGCACAGCTTTTGGTGTTTGGATCATAGTACCATTTTAATATGAAGTCTCTGCAAGTTCCTTCGTCTTTCGGCAACTTGCATATATCTTTAATAACAAGATGAGAAAAGGACGTTAATGAGAATGTGTGTGTTACTCTGTTCCCAGTGCTGAGGCTGACTCTGTTCCCCTACTGTGGCAGAAGAAAAAAAAGAGAAGAGTTTCCAGGTGAAAACGCCCTTAACCTGCTCGAATCTCTATTTCCTCACTAACATATGGACATAGTAATCACTTACAGCATTGTGAGAGATAAATGAAATTATATCAATGAAAGGACTTCATATACGGCACTAAGAATCCCAAACATTGGCAATGGTTACTGAATAATTTTAAATGAAATAAACTGTCTTTCTCCCTTCCAATCACTGGCCCATTTGCCCTCCAAATCCTTCTATGTTAAATCCCCAGAGAAGAAACCAAATTTTAAAGCCTCAGAGTTTTATACTTCTTGGCAAAATGGAAATTCGATTCTGTTGGCATATAGTTCAACAGTAAGGCTCTACCTTTCATGACAAGCCAAGTACACTGAAAATTAAGGGTAAAGCAGAAAAGAAAACCCTTTGAGAGAGAGAGTGTGTGAGTGTGTGTGTGTGTACACGTGTGTGGTAGCCAAAGGTCTTTGTGACCTGCCAAATGAAACACGTAAAATGAAGAGCTAGCACTGATGTAAAATTCATGATGGCAAAAATGTCACATAGCAGAGCTATTTTGAAGACAGAGAAGCATTCTTTTTCCAGTTAAGGAAGTTTATGTTTTAAATGCACAAGTCTGATGTAGCCCAGCTGCAAAGTAAAGCGAAGGTCCCCTTGATGCCTAGAGAAAAAAGTTTATAGTTCACACACAGCGCAACTTCTGTTTACAGAGTTTTCTGGCAAACTCCAGATTGTCCTGAGAAAGAGAAGCACTGATGTCAACTGTTATCTGTAAGTTTGAAAACGTAAACCTTCTTTCTGCAAAACTCCCTGAAGCCAATAATTCTGCATGTTCCTGTGAGCAGCTAACAGGCTCGAATTATCCAGCTCTCCCCACAAAGGGCTGCTTCTCCATCTCCTTTGTCCCCAGCGAGGCAGGCTGCTCACAGCTGTGGAGGTGGTGAGCATCTGTGGTTCAGATAGATACCAAAAAGGACAAGGAAAACCGAAGTCTTCAGTGGATAATCTTAGCTTAGATCACCCACAATGGAGCAGACTCAAAGGTGCACAGGATTGAGACTCAGAATTGGTCTAAAACATTCCCTGGTTGCTGCTGTCACCCAAATGCCAGGCTGGTGGCTGGCGGCTCCACAGTTACAACACCTCCTAGTCGCAGACCCTCTCAGGGACCAGGAAGCCAGTCCCCCTGAGAGCCTTTGAAGACTCCAGGAAGTCAAAATAAAATGGAGACGATTTACAGAAACAACCTTCTTTCTCTCAAATATGCCAATAACTGAAGGAAAATGCCTAGCTTTCAAAAAAGGTCCTCAAGGGAACTGAGCAATGAAAGGTGATTCAACCATCAAAACTTATTCTTCATTTACTGGTGGGTTCTCCTTTCCAATTTCTGGGCCATTTGCCCTGCAAATCCTTCCATGTTAAATCCCCAGAGAAGAAACCAGATTTTAAGATCTCAGGGTTTTATACTTCTTGGCAAAATGGAAATTCAATTCTGTTGGCAGATAGTTCAACAATAAGGCTCTACCTTTCATGACAAGCCAAGTACACTGAAAATTAAAGGTAACACAGAAAAGAAAATCCTTTATGAGTGTGTGTGTGCGTGAGGCCCGCCATCAAATGGCCACCTTATTCCCTCTTCCTTCCTTCCCAGAGCGTTCGCCAATGGACCCTATTTGTTCTAATTTATTTATTTCAAGTGCACTTCAGTCCTGACCATCTGCGTTTAGCTGTTCAGTTCCCAATCCCCTGGGCTCTTCTGAACCAATCATGAGAGGGCTGCCCAGACTCACAGACACCCAGCCTGTGGGCGGCCTTACAGCAGCTCACTCCACCCCCAATCTGACTAGCTTCTCCAGCTTCCTGGGGTCTCCACCCTAACCCTCCAGGTCCACACCATGGCACTGGCATTTTCTGCCCTTATTTCAATGAGAGTCACTACTGAGACCCTGTAAGATTTGCTAATGGAAAATGAGGACACTGTTACTGTGGACAAACAGATATTTGGAAAACCAAGAGAAACATATTAATGAAGACCCAACACAATTCAAAGACAAAAACCTGGAATTCTCCATGTCGGAAGCATGAAAATGGGGGATTTTATGTTCTTAAGCAGCCTTCTAATGCAAACGCCACATCATCTTGACTTCTGAGACCCATCGTTTTGGCTGGACCCTCCTCAGCTATGCGCACGTATGTTAAAGCAACTGTTTAAAAGCAAAAAAAAAAAAAAAAAAAAAACCAGGGCCCCGTGGCTCACGCCTGTAATCCCAGCACTTTAGGAGGTTGAGGCATGTGGATCACCTGAGGTCAGGAGTTCGAGACCAGCCTGACCAACATGGTAAAACCCCATCTCTACTTAAAAAAAAAACATATATATATATATATATACACATATGCACATATATATATATATATATATATATATAGCTGGGTGTGGTGGTAGGCTTCTATAATCCCAGCTACTTGGGAGGCTGAGGCAGGAGAATCACTTGAACCTGGGAGGCAGAGGTTGCAGTAAGCTGATTGTACCACTACACTCCAGCCCAGGTGACAGTGCAAGATTCTGTCTCAAATATATATATTTAAACGTCCTAGAGTACAAACTGAGATGGCTGGCCCTCGTTGAACTTAACCGGGACATTTACCTAGAACGACCAGTCTTTGGACGCAATAGTTGTTCATCTTTTCCCTCTCAAATGAGTTTGCCCCCCAGGCCTGACCTGTAGGAAGCCAGAGCCTTCTCTTTTTCTGAGAGGAGTGTTTGGTTGAGTCTTCCTTAATTTGCTCTTCCTAATTATTGAGAACCTAGTGAGACTCTAAATGACAATAAGGACTGAAAATTATCCACAACCTTCCCGGCTTCCTAACCTAGAACAACAATGTAAGTTTCCTTGCAAAACAGAGAGGCGAAAGGCTGCCTGATTCAGACCACTGTCTGCTGAGACATCCTTACTACTGGTCACAGTGTTAGGTTAAAACCCCGTTCTGGGAATTCCACCTGTTCCCAGAAGCCACAGGCACCCACCTAGAACATCCTAACAACAACCATTCAAAAACAGTGGGGTGCAAGGTGCCCTAAGCACTACGGTCTGTTTTTGTAATAAAGATATATGGAAGTGGATGCACACATGCAATGCATGCACCTACCCACGTGCAGTAATATTCATAGAAAAAAAAATCAGAAGGCTATGCGCTGGGTCACTACTGGTTTTCAACAAAAGCCAGCAATGCTGTCACAATGAGAATTGTATAACATATTTCTCTGTATGTCCTGAATGCTTGACAATGCATCTCTATTAATATTGCATGCATCTGGAGAGAGATCCAAGATGGCCGATTAACAACAGCTCAGGATTGCAGCTCCCAGTGAAAGTGTGGAGAGCGAGCGGACACCGCACTTTCAGACGAATTTTTGTTGCCCACAGACTGGGAGATTCCCAGTGGAGGAGCCACACGGGTCACCAGCGCGACTTTTTTGGCCGGCGCGGCTATTTTGCAGGCACCCCGGCACGGCGCTTCTCGGTACAGAGTAT
>CAUYLG010062143.1:0-18169 GCA_963573385.1 Cacajao melanocephalus
AAAAATACAAATATTAGCTGGTGACATGCACCTGTAGTCCCAGCTACTCAGGAGAAGGGGAAGGAGAATCGCTTGAACCTGGGAGGTGGAGGTTGCAGTGAACCAAGATCGTGCCACTGCACTCCAGCCTGGGTGACAGAGTGAGACTGTCTAAAATTAAAGCCAACAAAAAAATTAGCTAAGCATGGCAACACATGCCCGTAGTCCCAGCTACTGGGGAGGCTGAGGTGGAAGGATCCCTTGAAACCAGGAGTTCACAGCTGTGACCTAGCCTGGGTGACAGAGAAAGATCCTGTCCCTCTAAAAAAATTTAGGGGCCAGGTGCAGTGGCTTACGCCTGCAATCCTAGCACTTTGGGAGGCCGAGATGGGCGGATCACCTGAGGTTGGGAATTTAAGACCAGTCTGACCAATGTGGAGAAACGCCGTCTCTACTAAAAATACAAAATTAGCTGGCCTTGGTGGCACATGCCTGTAATCCCAGCTACTTGGGAGGCTGAGGCAGGAGAATCACTTGAACGCGGGAGGCAGAGGCTGTGGTGAGCCAAGATTGCGCCATTGCATGCAAAACTTTTTTTAGTTAAAAAAAAAAGGCAAATCTATTGAGTCAGAAAAATGAGTGGTTGACTAGGGCTCTAGGGCTGGGAGGATTAGGGGTGGGGGGAAATGGGGAGTGACTGCTAAAGGGTATGGGATTTCTTTCTGAGGTAGTGAAAATGTTCTAAAACTGACTGTGGTGATAGCTGCACAACTTTGCGAATATGCTAAAAAACATAAATTATTCATTTGAAGCAGGTAAACTGGATGGTATGTGAATAAAGCTGTTATGTGAATAAAGCTGTTAATAATTTTTTTTTTTTTTCCTGAAACAGAGTCTTACTCTGTCGCCCAAGCTAGAAGTGTAATGGTACGATCTTGGCTCACTGCAGCCTCCACCTCCTGGGTTCAAGTGATTCTCCTGCCTCAGCCTCCTGAGTAGCTGGGATCATAGGTGTCAGCCATCACACCCAGCTAATTTTAGTATTTTTAGTAGAGATGGGGTTTCACCATGTTGTTCAGGCTGGTTTTGAACTCCTGACCTCAAGTGATCCGCCCGCCTTGGCCTCCTAAAGTGCTGGGATTATAGGTGTGAGACACCACGCCCATCCTGTTAATAATCTTTAAAAAATATTATTTTGGTTTGTTTTCTTGTAGTTGTACCTCTATATGGTTCCTTTATTTAGAAATCCTAGAAGTCTGGCTCATGCCTGTAATCACAGCACTGTGGGAGGCCGAGGTGGGAGGACTGTCTGAGCTCTGGAGTTCGAGACCAGCCTGGGCAACACAGTAAAATCCCGTCTCTACTAAACTACAAAAAAATTAGCCAGGCGTGGCAGCATGAGCCTGTAGTCCCAGCTACTCAGGAGACTGAGGCAGGTGAATTGCAAGAACCCAGGAGGCGGAGGTTGCAGTGAGCTGAGATCTCACTACTGCACTCCAGCCTGGGTGACAGAGGAAGACTCCATCTCAACAACAACAAAAAAAGAAATCCTAGAATTCTGCCTGCTGGTCATATACTAGCATCTAAGCTCCTCACCTGGGCAAGCCAAGGCCCTGCGAAGTCAGGCTTGGATCACTTTTCCGGGTTCCCCCTCTATGGCCACCACCCCCACTCCAGCTATAGCAGGCTTTTGATTTCCTGCTCCCATGCCCTTCCTCAGGCCTGCCCTGCACTGGGCTGCCCTTCACTGATCCAGAAGTCTTACTATGAAGTTTTGGTGCAGCTGAAATGCCAGCCCACCCACGACATTTTCTTCCCTGCCTACTCCCTGCAGAACCCATTGCATTTGTATTCAATGTGCTGGTTTGGTTTGGTTCTTGTGTTAGACTGAGAACTCAAAAAATGAGGTCTTATTCCTTTGTGTCCCTGGTGCCTAGTCTATGCTCCCACTCTTGTGGGCCTTATACTTTTTCCTTTTTTTTTTTTTTTTTGAGACAGGGTCTTGCTCTGTTGCCCAGGCTGGAGTGCAGTGGCACAATCTCAGTTTGCCTCAGCCTCTGCCTCCTGGGTTCAAGTGATCCTCCTACCTCAGCCTCCCTACAGGCATGTACCTAATTTTTTGCAGAGAGTTTTTTAGTAGCCAGGATTACAGGTGCCCACCACCATGCCTGGCTAATTTTTGTAGTTTTAGTAGAGACAGGGTTTTACCATGTTGACCAGGCTGGTGGTCTCAAACTCCCTACCTCAAGTGATACACCCACTTTGGCCTCCCAAAGTGCTGGGATTGCAGGCGTGAGCCACCACACCCAGCAAGATAGGGTTTTGCCATATTGCCCAGGCTGGTCTTGAACTCCTGGGCTCAAGTAACTCATACATCTTGGCTTCCTAAAGTGCTGGGATTATAGGTGTGAGCCACCACCTGGCCTCATACATATTTATTAAATAAATCATGATGGGTGAACCTCCACTAATTTTACCTAAACCTGCAGGGTTTCTAGATGTCCTAGTGATGGTCAAGGACTCCATAGTGGAGCACTGCTTTCTAAGTCAGAGGACTAAGAAACTCCCTTTGTGGATGAGGCAGCTGCTTATGTAACGCATGCCCAGGGAGCTCTGCTCCCCCTCCATTGTGCTGTGGGTGTTTCTGGACTAGGTTTGCCAGAGAAAGCCCTTGAGAGCCTTGACAAAAATGAATGGAGGGAACAGCAGATTAGTCACAAGGACCTACCTGCAAAGGTTGAGCCATGGGATTTAATGGGAATAACACAATTTTGGCCCAGTGTTTTAGTTTCTGATTCCTAAGTAATTATGGGAAATGCTTCAACAAAAAGCTAGGAATCCAGCCATCCACAGCTAACACCAGTGTCCTGCCACATACATGAGGCCACTGTTAGCAGCCTGAGCAGCGTGGGTGCAGGCCTGCAGAGACAGCTGCCACCCTCACCCACTGCTCCACATGGGAAGGAGGCTCGGGGCTGCCAGATTTGACACTTCAAAATGAAGACAGATTTTATGATTAGCGTCCCAAGTTTTAACAGTTGGTACCTTACATTCTGTTCTTACTCAAAAGAACAATAAATCCCCATGTGGCCAAAGGGTTCTCCCAGCTGGGCCTGCAGAGTCAGGGGAAAAGCCTCTGTTGCTATGTGAACAGCACAGTGCATGGTTTAAGAGCACTGACTGTGGAGTTATACAGACCAGGTTTTAATAACACACAGTTTGTGACCTTAGGTAAGTTTTTAACCTCTGAGCCTTACTTCAACTATAAAATGGGGATAGGGATATAGCACCTGCATTACAGAATTGTTTGAAGACGAGAAGAAATCTGTGCCTAGTACACAGTAAGTGCTCAAAAGCTATGAGTTACCCAGAGGAGCCACTGACCAATGCCGTGCTTCTCCATGAGGGCAATGAGGTCGGCCTCGGTGAGCAGCTTGGGCGGGCTGGTCTCCCCATCCACCATCTCTACAGTGCTGGGCTGAAAGCGGAAGCCTTGCTCGTAGACAGGGAGGATCTACAGGGAGCGGCAGGTGCAGCAGTCAGGTGATTCCATTATCACACTCAGGGAAAAAAACAACCTCATTTCAAGGAAGATGGTCCCGCTCCACTAGAGAGCTTGGGTTGGCAGCACAACTGTCCTCCCTCTCCCTCGGCCCATCTCTTTATCACCTTGTCACTCCAGTGATCATATGGATACACGTCCAGATAGTTTCGGGCCAGAATCATGAGTCCGTGGGCCACAAAGCATTCCTGAGCGATGTCAATCTCCACTGTGGTCTCCTGCCCCTGAGCGTCCTGGGAGCAGCAAGCCAGGAAATGGCGAACAATAAACTCATACAATCGCTGTTCATCTCCCTAGGAAGAAAAGAGGAGACTGAAACTATCCCTAGAATATCACATCTCAGCCTAATGTTCTGCAGAGAACAGGCCACACTGCTCCTCAGGCTCTGCACTAACATGGAGTGCCAGGCAAACAATAAAAGAAGGAGAAGAATAAAAGACTAAGATATCCCCAGCTTTGTGAGAAGCCTACAGATGTAAACAAGCCTAATGACTCCTGTGCCAGCAGAGCCTGCCCCCGGCTGAGGAAATGACTGAGACTGACAAGCACAGCTGAGTGGGACACTCTGCAGTGATGGGGGTGGCACAACTGGGGAGGCAACAAAGGTTCAGGAGGCAATCAAAATTGAGTCAGTCTTGGGAAGATGGAAAGAATTCTCTAGTTCCAGGGACAAGAAAGGCCACAAGGCTCACGGTGGGGGTGGGGGTCTGCACAGGGGTATGCAGAGGTGAGGCACCTAGGTTGCCTATGAAGGACCAGCAGGGAATCAGCAGAAGCTGATGGAGAGTGGGGACGTGGGGCTGGATTAAGACGGGGGCCCACCATGGGGAGGGGTGAAGTGGTCTTTCATGAAAGCCAGGCAGAGGATGGTGAAATGAGAGAGATCTCAAAATCACTTGTTTCTACAATCAGAGCTCACAGAGTAAATTCAAGTCCTACTACTGACCCCCAGCACTTTCATTTGGGTTCCAGCAGGCAGCACATTCAGGGAAACCAACCTGTAAGCTGTTGGTGTATTTGGTTGGGTGAATGGGAGGGTGAGCTTGGTCAGACTTGTTCCCATTGCGTGGGGTGGGACCACCCCGCTCTAGAATGCTCTGGGCAAAGGCCCCCCAGCGTGGATCGGGGGTCTGCTGTTCCACCAACACCGTCAGGTTTAAGTCTCTGGGAAAAATGTTTGTTTCTGTTCGGGGATAGCTGATGTACCTAAAACCAAGGCAAACAAACAGAAAAATAAATTGCTAGGCTCACTGATTGGTCTATAAACAACTGAAAGCACCCACTAACACCTGCAAACACTCATCTGACATAGCCAACTCTAATGAAGGCAGTCTAGGTTATCTGATTCAGAAAATTTGAGATGAGACACACCCCTTCACGGGGTGAAAAGCAGCTGGCTCTCCTGCTAGGACACTCAAAGAAGCCAAAGGAGAAACAAAAGGGGCAGCATAGCACAGGATAAAGGTCAGCCGCCTCATAGCCTGGGCCTTGTCATCACTGGCTGCTCTGAGGGTCAGTCTGACAGACCGACCTGGATGTAGCATATGAGCTTCACTGCTCCTGACAAGTTCTACCAGCATGTGCTTTGAGACTTTTCTTAGAGGATACAAAGAATAATGCTATCCAAATAAAACTATACTGTGAACTCCATTATTTTTTCTTTTTCTTTTGAGACAGTCTTGCTCTGGCGCCCAGGCTGGAGTGTAGCGGTGTGATCTTGGCTTACTGCGGCCTCTGCCTCCCAAGCTCAAGTGATCGTCCTACCTCAGGCTCCTGAAGAGCTGGGACTACAGGTGTGTGGCACCATGTCTGGCTAATTTTTATTTTTTGAATTTTTTGTAGAGATGGGGGTTTGCCATGTTGCCCAGGTTGGTCTTGAACTCCTGAGCTCAAGCAATTCTCCCACCTAAGCCTCCCAAAGTGCTCGGATTTCAGGTGTGAGCCAGCATACCCAGCCTCTATTTGTAATTTTAAATTTTCAGTTAGTCACTGAAGTTACTGAGATAGTTTAGATTCTATTTTCATAAAAGTCTTCAAAACCCAGTGTATATTTTATATCTACAGCACAGCCCAATTTGGACAACTTGAATTTCAACTGTTCAGTACCTGCAGGCTGGACAGCACAGTTAGAGGATCTCAGTGCTGGGGTGTGCATGACTGAGGCGGGGAGGAGTTTCACAGGCAAACAACTCTCAAAGGTGCCACCCACTGTCTGCCGCTCACCAGGGCCACAGGGAGATGGCTGGGGAGTCAAAAATAAGATCTGAATCCACTCTCTGGGCTCTTATATAGAAACAACTTTTCCATATCAGAAAAGAGAAGTCAAAGTCAAAATCCTGCCTCAGAGCTCAGGTGCTATCTACACAATCTGTTTTTCCCCATTAACTCTATTTCTAAATTATTTCATCCTGATAAAGATGGTTCAAATTCTACTCCCAAATCCAGAATATGTACCCTTGAGTGTAGAGCTTCTCAGCAATCCTCATGGTTTCTTTAGCATTTATTCTCAACTTTCGAGAAGCCAGTTTCTCAAGCTCCTGTAAAATGGGTCAACAGCCATGTTAGGGGCACTGCATGGGTCAGGCAGCACAACTCAAATACACAACTCATCTTCAGTCAAGTCTGGCCTCTGTCACTCTAGGTGCTTCTGTCAAACAGAGGGGAAAAGACTGCCTGAGAACAATTCCTGGGCCTGCCAGGCAGAGTCAGATCTCAGTCTGGTTCTCAGACTTTAATGTGTGCAGGATTCACCTGGGAAGCAGACAGATTCGGGTCCCTGACCACTGGGGAAGCTGACAGAGCAGGGCTGGGACATAAGCTGAAATCTGCAGAGTGAGTGTGAGCGTGTCTGTGTGTGCGTGAGGCTGCATGCTAGGGTCTTAGGGTCTTGCTACCTTCAGGCTGATCTTGAACTCCTGGCCTCAAGCAATCCTCACGCCTTGGCCTCCCAAAGTGCTAGGATCACAAGTGTGAGCTACCATACCCAGCCCAAAAATCCACATTTTTTTTTTGAGATGGAGTCTCACCCTGCGGCCCAGGCTAGAGTGCAGTGGCATGATCTCGATCCACCGCAACTTCCACCTCCTGGGTTCAACTGATTTTCCTGCCTCAGCCTCCTGAGTAGCTGTGATTGCAGGCGTCCACCTCCATGCCTTGCTACTTTTTGTATTTTTAGTAGAGATGGGGTTTCGCCATGTTGGCCTGGCTAGTCTCGAATTCCTGACCTCAGGTGATCTGCCCACCTCGGCCTCCAAGTGCTGAGAGATTACAGGCATGAGCCACCATCCCTGGCCAGAAATCTACATTTTTTTTTTTTTTTTGAGACAGAGTCTTGCTCTGTTGCCCAGGCTGGAGTACAGTGGCATGATCTCGGTTCAATGCAACCTCTGCCTCCTGGGTTCAAGTGATTCTCCTGCCTCAGTCTCCCAAGTAGCTGGGATTACAGCCATCCATCATGGCTGGCTAATTTTTGTGTTTCTAGTGGAGACAGGGTTTCGCCATGTTGGCCAGGCAGGTCTCGAATTCCTGACCTCAGGTGATCTGCCCACCTTGGCCTCCCAAAGTGCTGGGATTACAGGTGTGAGCCACCGCATCTGGCCCAGAAATCTACATTTTTTAACAAGGAGTCTTACATACTGTTCTAACACAGGTGGTCTGAGAATCACACTTTGGGAACACCACCCAAACCCCAGCAAATTCTCCTGGAGGGTGAAAACCCCAGGAGGCCTCCTGGGGGATAACCAGCTGTCCTTTTCCCTAGGTGACAAGCTAACAATGCCAATGACTATATGTCACACTAAAGCACACTTAACCAGTGAGGACTAAAACATATATGCCTACTATAAAAAATCAATGCATAACTTCCCCCATGCAGTCCCTTCACACACATACACATTTACTGTGGCTTACCCAAGACAAAGAATGCACTGCCCACCAGTCCCTGCGTGCTTCTTAGCCTCCATGCTTCCTAGCCTGAGTGTTCTGTATGTCCAGCTTTCAGAGTGAATTCTGATAGTAATTCTATTCCAAATTTTCCTGCTAAGTGGTAATTGGGAAGGCACACTCCTAATGCGATTTACTCAGACTTGTGTTCTGTTGGGGTGGCTCTTCCTGGGGTCAAACAATTTGAGAAGCTTTGTTCTAAAGTAAGTTCATATAGCAGATTATTTAAAGTAATATTTACACAGATTATGCAGCAACATGAAAAAAATGGTTGGGTGGAAAACACAAGCTCTCTAATTACAATGCTGTAAAAATATGCATATTAAAAAACAGGAAGAGATACCAGTAATTATGTCAGGATAGCGAAGTTGTAAGTTGTCTTCCCCTTTTTGTTTCCCAAACCTCATACAAGGCAGTTATATTGCATCTGTTAAGTTTTTTTTTTTTTAAATAATTTTAATCTGCTGCTAAACACTCCACAGGCACTTGTTAACTTTAAAAAAAAAAAAAAAGCTAAGCAGTGGTTGGGTGTGGTGGCTCATGCCTGTAATCCCAGTATTTTGGGAGGCAAAAGCTGGAGAATCACTTGAGGCCAGGAGTTTGAGAACAGCCTGGGAAACATAGTGAGATTCCGTCTCTACAAAAAAATTTAAAAATATTTAGCTGGTCATGGTAGTACACGCTTATAGTCCCAGTTACTTGGGAGGCGGAGGTGGGAGGATCACTTGAGCCCAGGAGTTTGAGTCTACGAAACAAACAAACAAGGCCGGGCACGGTGGCTCACGCCTCTAATCCTAGCACTTTGGGAGGCCGAGGTGAGTGGATCACCTGAGGTCAGGAGTTCAAGACCAACCTGGCCATCATGGTGAAACCTCATCTTAAAAAAATACATAAAAACAAAAACAAACAAACAAACAAACAAAAACAGTGAGGCTAAGCAGGCCTGTGTCTTTCTCAAGTGCTTTCTTGTGTGGCCTGGTGATGGGTGATATTTCCTTCCACTAGGCCACAGTCTAGGCAGCAGAACCATGGCCCCAAAACAGTAAATAATTGATCCCTCTGTGCCTGAAACAGCCTGTCTGGAACATACCACAGTGTCCAAAGCTTGAGGCCGCCACTTGCTCTTGGGCTTAGATTTGACCTTTACCACAGTTGCCATGGGATCCTAGAAAGCCAGGAAAGCAAAGACCATGTTAATTATTAGTGCGTCATCTCCAAACTTCCTGCAGACAGCACATGACCATCCTTCCAGATCACTGACCACCAGCTGAACCCACAGTGACAGCCCAAGGGAGTGCCCATTTAATGTTGCTTGTAGCTGACAGTATGGTGGACACCATCACTACTGTCCAAATCAAACCAAGATTGTGAAGGGCAATTTCACAAGCATTAAGGTGCTTCCTCCAGAGCCTATGAAATCCAACAGCCTATGCATTGCCTGAATACAGTTTTCTATGTACACATGCACAGTGCTCTTTTTGTCGTTTTGTTTAAAATATAGAGATGGGGTCTTCCTATGTTGCCCAGGCTGGCCCAGAAGTCCTGGGCTCAAGCAATATTCCTGTCTCAGCCTCCAGAAGTGCTGGGATTACAAGCATGAGCCACCATGCTCGGCCCAGTGCTCCTTAAAAAAAAAAATACAGAGTTAGAAATAGGAGAAATTATACAATACAAGCTAGAGACCTTTAATCTTAAAAGCAGCTTCATGATTTGTATCACCCACCATGTGTCCTGCACCACATCCAAGTGAAGGAGAAACAGGGCAGGTCTTTTTATTATTTACTTATTTCATTTTATATTTTACTATTAAGTTGATCTTTTTTTTTTTTTTTTGAGGCAGTATCTCATTCTGTCACCCAGGCTGAAGTACAGCAGCACAATCGTGGCTCACTGCAGCCTCAACCTGCTGGGCTCAAGCAATTCTCTACCTCAGCTTCCCAAGTAGATGGAACTATATGCAAGTGACACCACATCCAGCTATTTTTTTTTTTTTCTTTTTTGTAGAGATGGGGTTTCACTATGTAACCCAGGCTGGTGGTCTTTGTATTTTATTTGTTTTTTGAGACAGAGTTTCGCTCTTGTTGCCCGGGCTGGAGTGCAATGGCGCCATCTTGGTTCACCACAACCTCCACCTCCTGGCTTCAAGTGCTTCTCCTGCCTCAGCCTTCCAAACAGCTGGGATTACAGGCGCCTGCCACCACGCCCAGCTAATTTTGTATTTCTAGTAGAGATGGGGTTTCTCCATGTTGGTCAGGTTGGTCTCAAACTCCCAACCTCAGGTGATCCACCCACCTCATCCTCCCAAAGTGCTGGGATTACAGGCATGAGCCACCGTGTCCGGTAGTGGTCTTTTTATTTAACAAACAATTGTGCAGTGTCACAGAGACTCCCAGTAGTCCAGGGTCAAAAGGTGGAGTGAGAGAGAGATGGGGAAGGCAGCATGGTCTGCAGAAGGGTCAGGGACACACTGGAATCCAGTTGTGCCCTGCCATGTACAGCTCTCACATATCTGTGGGTAAGCCACTCTTTCTTTAGCTTCCTCACCTGGAAAATGTGGATGCTATTACTGCCTTCACAGTGATTATCAGGATTAAACAAAACAGCACATAATAAAGTGTACCTGATCCATAGCAGGTGCTGTAGTTATCATTCCCCTTGCCTAATTAGTAACAATCCGCCAGTGGGCTACAGCCAAGAAGCACACATGAATTAAGCCTAGAAAGCTCAGAATTTTACTTAAGCATGACTCTGTGCGGCCTCTGGGTTAAACCAAGCTGTTAAGTGCTGACTAACAGGAAGTGACATTAGAAAGTAGACAACCAGCCCAAGGGCCAGGAAACATTAGGGTGAGTCTCTGCCACCGACCAGCCTATGGCCTCGGCCAGTCTTGCTCCCTTCTATGGTACATGCGTGTTCCACCTACTCCCCAACCCTCTCCTGAATCACTCCAACCTCTGCTCAAATGTCACCCCTCCCCCTCTCCCTGTCCCTCCAGCCTTTCTCTATCCCTTTACCTTGCTTTATTTTCTTCCTAGCTTTTATCAATATATAAAATTAACCCACTAATTTGTGACTTTCACCTCTCTAGATTTCCTCATGCAACCAATAAAGACGGGGTTGAGCCAAATGCTGTCCACTGTCTCCTAGCTCTGTAAGTCCATGATCCGGACTGGTCTAGCTGATCCTTGCTAATTTCTCGTGATAGCATATGCCCCAAGGCGGGATTTCAACTATACATTTCCCAAAATTTCTGATTTTATCTAAAAATAATGCAGATCATTCCCTTCTTTTAGTGTTGTTTTCATGGGGTTCTAGTCTTATTGGTCCCCAAAAAGTGATCCCCCCTGAGATGCAAACTTAGAGCTAAATTCCAATGGGAGAATGAGACAGGATCGCCTCTGCCAACAGAGGGGGAGTGGCTTGGGAGGTGTGCAGAATGTTTCCTAGACGATCAGGGTCTGAAGGACTTCTTACCTCCATACACAACTGATAGAGAACTAGACACGCCGTGTGGTTAAAGAGTCGATGCCTTTTCCAGTTGAATTCTACGATACCATCTTCGTGGTCATGAGTTACTGTATTAAGGAGAGGCAAACAGAAAGGCTGTGTCTCAGAGAAGCCACATGATATGACAGATAAAAGGCATATTATGGTGAAAGTCAAAGGAATATCGAATAGAGAAGAGTTTCTGGATAAGAAAGGGAACTTTAAGTGGATTGTAATGGGCCAGGGAGGATGACAGAAAGACTAAAATAAATCACATCTTTATTATTGCTATTTTTTTTTTTTGAGACGGAGTTTTGCTCTGTCACCCAGGCTGGAGTGCAATGGTGTGATCTTGGCTCACTGCAACCTCCGCCTCCCAGGTTCAAGCGAATCTCCTGCCTCAGCCTCCTGAGTAGCTGAGATTATAGGCGTGTGCCACCACACAAAGCTAATTTTAGTATTTTTAGTAGAGATGGGGTTTCACAATGTTGTCCAGGCTGGTTTTGAACTCCTGACCTCAAGTGATCTGCCCACCTCAGCCTCCCAAAGTGCTGGGATTACAGGTGTGAGTCACTGCGCCTGGCCTAGTATTGCAATTAATGCTCGCAGTCCCCCACCTTAATATTGGGCCCATAGGTCCCAGGCCAAAACACTTATTCCAGGCCCTACCTTTAATTCTGTGGAAGATTTCTGGTACAAAAGCCTGAATGGCTTTGAACCGCTCTACCACAAAGCCAAGTGTGGGGAACTGGCAGCTGCCATAACTGATAAGCTGCTCTGCCAGCACCTCAGGAAAAATCTTCTGAAGCCGCAGGGTCTGGAACCTTGTAAAGGCAGCTCCTGGAGAGTGAGGAAGAATGAAGAAAGGAGACAATGATGGATGATGAGAGGCCAGGGCTGGCTGAACACATCTACATTGAGCCCATTTTTAATCCCATAACACAACATTAACATGGTCATAAGAGGGGTCCACCCAGCTCCTCACCAATCCTCAGGTCCAGCTCCTGCCTCACATCCACAGCATCGCTCACCCTCTGATCAGGCTCGGTCAGGTTTTCACAGGCTGTCCTGACAGCATGGGGTGTAATCTCAGAGAATCGGGCTCGCAACACCTGCAGACTGGGCTTTACTGCAGAACACAAGGCGTTACTAAGGTCAAAGTCAAATCACACTGCCCTCCATCATACAGGGCTCGCTTTTCTTAAACCATCTTGAAATAAAGGTAAACCAGTTCAAGTAGCTGTGAGGTGCCCAATTTATCTATTAGGTTAAATCAATGGTGTACAGTGATAAGGAGGAAATATCACCATAACCTTTAAACTGAGTGTGTTGTCAGAAATAGTGATGGACTCACAGACCGGGAGGGAGAGTATCTGCAGAGGAATGCATCCACGGCCCAGTTGCAAGTACAAAAGAGAACACTCTACGGAATTCTAAAGTAGAGAAAGTCAGCAGCAGCAGCACTTACCAGCCTTACATACGTGGATAATCTCAAAGCCAATGTTTTCACCTTCTCTATCACAGTCAGTCCAGATCACCAAAGCCTGGCACTGGCGAGTCTCTCGCTCCAGAGTTTTCTGAAGTTCACAGCGGAATAAGAGTGGTGAGAACAGAACTGCAGAACAGTGACTTGACATCTCTATGCTAAGGGGATCTGACTAAAGGTTAATGCTGTTCTTGGAGTGTGCCAACTTGGCGAGGGAAAGAGATCAGAGAAAACCACTCTCATTGGTACTAATGATGACACAACTCCTCAGAACCATAAATGAACTTCCAGAATAGAGGATTTCATATAACTTCCCCAATATGACAAAACCTAAAATTCAGCTCTAACACACACACACACACACACACACACACACCCTTGAGAGGTTCTGATTATGACCTAAAAAAATCTCAATCGAGTTTCATCCAATGGTTTCTCAGTTCTCAGTAAATTAACTATGCATGCCCTGACTGCTTGACAACTGGTAATTTACTGTCAAACAGGTATTTATACTTTGTAGCCTCTTCCATCTAACGAGGGGGGATATGGGGGCTACACTAATAATTTACAATACTTATTCCTAGGATCATTTTTTGAGACAGGGTATCACTTTCTCATCAGGCTGGAGTGTGGTGGTGTGATCACAGCCCACTGCAGCCTTGACCTTCTGCCTCCTAGGCTCATGTAATCCTCCTTCATCAGCCTTACCAGTAGCTGGGACTATAGGCGTACATCACCATGCTTGGTTAATTTTTTTTTTTTTTTTTTTGAGACAGGGTCTCACTATGTTGCCCAAGCTGGTCTTAAACTCCTGGGGTTAATGTGATCCTGGCTTGGCCCCACAAAGTGCTGGGATTACAGGCGTGAACCACCATGTTCAGCCCTTATGCCTAGGATTTAAACAACTACTATTCATAAAAAAAATGCTTACTTCAGTTCCTTGGCCACTTAGCCATATTTATACAATGAGTAGAAACTAACTTTTTAGATAATGGTAGTAAGTATGGTGGAAAATCTTATCTCCAATGCCAATGCATTAAAAATACAGAAATCACTCTGTTTGACTCTTTGTAGTTGTTCAGTGCCACATGTCTTCCAAAAGACCTTACCTTGATGTCAACAAAATTCTCTGGGCAGTACTTTTCAATTTCTGCTTCAAAGAGGACAAGAGGGTTGCAGCTCTGCCTGGAAATGAAAACAGAGTCCCAATTCAGTACATGATAGACAGCCCTCGAATCTAATGACAGCAAACTGTTCCAATGGGCTCATGGTGGATCCCCAATAAAAAAGGTCCCGGGGAATTGAAATAAGGCTATGACCCTCTGCATGACACACGTCCACTTCTCCATGAGTGTGAACAGGACTGAGGAGATGGCATTCTAGAGCCCTTTCACAGGTAAATGCAATCCAATGGCTGCATGAAAAAGGTCTGGTAATCTTGAGGAAACACCAAAAGTAACTGCTTAAAGATTTAATAAAAATTCACAATGGATCAGATAATCCTAGGTAATCTTAGTATTATAAATTACCAAGGCACAGTGGCTCACACCTGTAATCCTAGCACTTTGGGAGGCCAAGGCAGGGTTTGAGACCAGCCTGGGCAACATAGTGAAACTCCATCTCTACTACAATAGAAAAAATTAGCTAGGTGTGATGGCACACGGCTGTGGTGCCAGTTACTTGGGAAACTGAGGCACAAGACTCACTTTTACCCAGGAGGCAGAGGATGCAGTGAGACGAGATTGGGCCACCACACTCTAGCCTGTAGCCTGGGCAATAGAGCAAGACTCTGTCCAACCCCAAAAAAATTACCCAGTAAGATCAACATGCCTTAAAATTCCTGTGAAATTTCACAACTTACTATAATCTGAAAGTCCTTCCCTTGAGAATTGTACTGACCATTTTCGAAACTGCATCTGGAAATCATGAGCCAGTAAATGTCCAGAAACCGAAGTCATTACCATGGTAACATTCTGAATAATGACAAAATTCAAAATTCAGTTAGTCTTTTTGCAGTTATATTTTGCCAAGTCATTCAAATGAGAGGGAGGAACTTCTATTAAAGACATTTAAAAAAACACAAACAAACACTGGGAAGGAACATAAATATAGCACTTCAAAGCCAAAAGCCATAGGAATACAATCATCATTCTAATTCTAGTACCATGATGCCTTTTGTATCACTTAAATTTTCCTCAAACTATTGTATATTAGCTTTTTTTTTGGTAATAAAGAGCTGAGACCATATTTTATTAAAAACAGCCTTCCTCATAATTTATAAAGTGATCACCTATAACCAATTACCGTTAACAATTGTTATTCTTAAGACAGTAACATATTATATGACTATGCTACTTTCTCTTGCTTATGATAGAAATATTTTAGCACCTACCTGGCCATACAGGTGATAATCAAATTCATAGATCTTGTTGAATTTTGAAAGTCCTTCTCTCTATAAAACAAATATAAGTAAAAAATATAAATTACATATTTAAAACAATGGATTCCTCAGCATAAAGATCAAGCAAAACTCCAGCAAGTGGGGATATTAAAACTGTGATACTCTTTCCTATAGATAAAAACTAGGCAGCTTGACAAGGTAGCTCACGCCTGTAATCTCAGCACTGGGAGACTGAGGCGAGGATCCTTTGAGGCTAAAAGTTCAAGACCACCCTGGGGCAACATAGTGAGACCCCCATTTCTGCAAAAATAAAAATAAAAGAACTGGAATCCAGTCTACAAAGCACTTTTTCAGCAATAATTATGGACGAACAAGACCCTGAGTAGATCCCACCTTTTCCCACCAAGGCATTAAAAGCAGTAATGCCTGTGAGTTTTATATCAACACTAAATGGAAGACAAGAGAAGAGCTGAGTAGAAACTGGGGAAACACTGAAGAGCCAAGAAGGATAAGTACTGAAAGATTCTCCCTCAGCCGCAAAAAAACAACTTTCATATGAGTAACACTGAATGAGGTCTTCGTTGAGGCATAATGGCAACTCCCTCCCCCACGTTTTTTTTTTTTTTTTTTTTGAGACAGAATCTCACTCTGTCACCCAGGCTGGAGTGCAATGATGCGATCTTGGTGCACCACAACCTCCATCTCCAGGGCTCAAGTGATTCTCTTGCCTCAGCCTCCCAAGTAGCTGGAATCACAGGTGCCTGCCACCATGCCCAACTAATGCTTTTTTTGAGACAGAGTCTAGCTCTGTCAACCAGGCTGGAGTACAGTGGCACAATCTCGGCTCACTGCAACCTCCGCATCCCGGGTTCAAGCGATTCTCCTGCCTCAGCCACCTCCTGAGTAGCTGGAACTACAGGCGCAAACCACCACACCTAAGTTTTTACATTTTTTAGTAGAGAGGGGGTTTCACCATGTTGGCCAGGATGGTCTCAATCTCCCGACCTCGCAATCCACCCGCCTCGGCCTCCCAAAGTGCTAGGATTACAGGCGTGAGCCACCATGCCTGGCCCTAATTTTTGTCTTTTTAGTAGAGACGTGGTTTTGCCATGTTGGCCAGGCTGGTCTCAAACTTCTGACCTCAAGTGACCCGCCTGCCTAGGTCTCCCAAAGTGCTGGGACTACAGGCGTGAGCCACCACGCCCAGGCGGTCATACGAAAAAATTTTTTTTTGAGACGGAGTCTCACACTGTTGCCCAGGCTAGAGTGCAGTGGCATGATCTTGGCTCACTGCAACCTCAGCCTCCTAAGTTCAAGCAATTCTCCTGCCTTGGCCTCTCAAGTAGTTAGGATCACAGGTGTCCGCCACCACGCCTGGCTAATTTTTTCTTATATTTTTAGTAGAGACGGGGTTTCATTATGTTGGCCAGGCTGGTCCCAAGCTCTTGACCTCGTGATGTGCCTACCTTGACCTCCCAAAGTGCTGGATTACAGGCATGAGCCACCACACTGGGCCATAATGGCAATTCTTAAGAAAGAAATCTTTTTTGTTATCTGTCAATAGAGTTCACCTTGTTCCAACAAAAGAAAATCCCCTCTACAAATTCCATTTGCTAGTTAAGCTTTTTCAGTAATAGAGAATAGAAAAATCATCTAATCTAATGGTTTCTGAATTCTTTTTAAGAAAGCACTGCAGCCTTCCCAAATTCTGATAAGGACTCTGATAAATAACAAGATGGAAGTACTGTGGCTGCAACAAGGCTGATTCCTGCCAATCCAATCTGTCCCAGTCCAGCCCTAAGTGGCTCTTGAGAACACAGTATGTTCCCAATGGTCCAACCCTCTCCAGATACTTGTCTAATAACTTGTTTGAGACCGTAGGTCCAGGGCTCTCCCAAGACAGCCTGTTCTACTAATAGACAGTCTTGACAACTTAAAATGTCTTTCCTGGCCAGGCGCAATGGCTCACACCTGTAATCTGAACACTTTGGGAGACCAAGTTGAGTGGATCACTTGAGACCAAGAGTTCAAAACCAGGCTGGGTAATATGGCAAAACCTATCTCAAAAACAAAAACAAAAACAAAAACAAATCACTGATGTAAAATGGATTCCTCCCAGAGGATTCTGGGTAAATGGGTATTTCATCTGCCATTTGGGATTCTCATGTCTAATAAGGCCTTTGCCTGAAACGTCCACCTCTGTCCCTCCCATTCCCTGTCCCTGTGCTGGGCCCCATGGGGGAGACCAAAAAAAATTAAAAATAAATAAAGACTATGCTTTCAGATATCATTTCTATAGTTTGTTACTAGAGAAGTTTCTCTGAACGTGTATAGCACAGAATGGGAAAACATTTTTGCAATCTACCCATCTGACAAAGCGCTAATATCCAGAATTTACAAAGAACTAAAACAGATTTACAAGAAAAAAAAATAAACAAGCCCATTCAAAACCGGGCAAAGGATTTGAACAGACACTTTTCATTTTTTTTTTTTTTTTTTAAATTAAAGACGGGGTTTTAACATGTTGATCAGGCTGGTCTTGAACTCCCGACCTCAGGTGATCCGCCCACCTTGGCCTCCAAAGTGCTTGGATTACAGGCGTGAGCCACCACGCCCGGCCTGAACAGACACTTTTCAAAAGAAGACATATATGAGGCCAACAAACATTATGAAAAAATGCTCATCATCACTGGTCATTAGAGAAATACCAATCAAAACCACATTGAGATACCATCTTATACCAGTTAGAATGGGGATCATTAAAAAATCTGGAGACAACAGATGCTGGAGAGGATGTGGAGAAATAGGAACACTTTTACACTGTTGGTGGGAGTGTAATTTAGTCCAACCATTGTGGAAGACAGTGTGGCGATTCCTGAAGGACCTAGAAAAACAAATTCCATTTGACCCAGCAATCCCATCACTGGGTATATATCCAAAAGATTATAAATCTTTCTATTATAAGGACACATACACAAGAATGTTCATTGCAGCACTGTCTACAATAGCAAAGACTTGGAACCAACCCAAATGCCCATCGATGATAGACTGGACAGGGAAAATGTGGCACATATACACTATGGAATACTATGCTGCCATAAAAAACGATGAGTTTGTGTCCTTTGTAGGGACATGGAAGAACCCAGAAACCGTCATTCTCAGCAAACTGACACAAGAACAGAAAATCAAACACTACATGTTCTCACTCATAGGCGGGTGTTGAACAATGAGAACACATGGAAACAGGGAGGGGAGTATCACACACTGGGGTCTGTGGGAGGGAACTAGGGGAGGGACAGCAGGGGGTGGGGAG
>CAUYLG010062144.1:0-22988 GCA_963573385.1 Cacajao melanocephalus
AATTATTGGCATAAAAGAGGTTTTTAATACCCATTTTTAGACTGCATTCTAGCCTGGGCAATAGAACAAGAATCCCGTTCTCTCTCCCTCTTTCTCTTCCTCTTTCTTTCTCTCTTACATTCTTTTTTCTTCTTTCTTTCACTCTTTATTTCTTTCTTCGTTTCTCTCTTTTTCTTTCTTTCAAAAAAATAAAAAATAAAAAAAATTTTAAGTAAAAAAAAAAAAAGAATCATATGATAGGTAGTAGGCTTTCATGTCTTGTTCCTTTCACTTAGCATAATAGCTTTAAGGGTTATTCATGTTGTAATAATTACATTTTCATAACAGTAGTTTGTTCACTTTTATTGCTGAAATTCCATTTGATGGATAAGCAACATATCCATCGATACTTGGATTTTTTTTCCAGTTTGGGAATATTATAAAGTGTTGCATGTATTTTGTACATTTTTATCAGCTAATCCTTTGTCATGTTTTATATTCATCTGCTCTCAATTCTTATTTTCCTTCACATTCACTCTTAATATATTTGTTTAAAAACTTTTAATATATTTTACAGATGTTGTTTCTTATTTTCTCTCTCAGAGGACATAAAGGTCCTTTTAAAAATTATGTTGAGAAGACTACCATTTCATTTTCTCAAGAGTCATCTCATCTCTTACTTGTTTGCTGTTATTCACTTTTGTTAATTTTTGTCCTTTGTTTTGAAATTTTATTTTGTATGTTTATCTTAAAGGCCTTTTAAATTTTCCTTCTGTCTTTCTCTTGCTCATTTCTCCTTGGCGGTTTTGCAGTTGCCCCTACTTGAGTCTCTGTGGATTCTCAGTACAGAAGCAGAACTTATATTGGGTCTCAGAACTTCTGCTCCACAGTGATAAAGGAAGTAGTGATTCTATCAGTGAGCCGTCTTCAGCTTTCACAAGTTCTGTCCATGGCTGCTATATGTCACTCTGTCAACCAGTCAACTATCCACAGTCATCATTTCAGGCAGGAATTTCAGCCTTCTTCAGCCTCCCCTCATGAACAGTGAAATCCCACCCAGCACTCTCCAGTTTTATGAAGTTCAGTTGGTGAGCCTAACTATGGTACTCTACTTATGCAATGCTTTTGGTCCCAGTTGACCCACAGAAATTCAACTCTTGGATGCCTCCGCCTGCTTCTGTTATTGAAGGCTGGCAATATGCTAGTCTCTGCCTTATTTAGCACTGTGGATTTTCATTTTACTTTTATTCAGTTAGACTTTTAACTTCTTTTACAATATGGCTATTTTAAAAATATGTAACATAATATACATACAAAAAAAGCACACATGCCATATTGAACAGCTGGATATATTTTCATGAAATTAACATAACTTTTCCAAAATCAAGAAATAGAGCATTATTAACATGCAGAAGCCCCCACAGGCTCCCTCTCAGATATTCCCAACCAAAGGTGACCATCATCTTGATTTCTACCTGCACAGGTGTGGTTTGGTTCCTATTTAGGGCTATTACAAATAGTACTACTATACACATACTAGTACATGTCTACTGATGAACATATGTGCACATTTCTATTAGGCATATTTTCAGAAGAGAAGTTTTGCTGTCAAGAGGAAGGCATATGCTCAATTTTAGTAGATACTGTTAAGCAGTTTTCCAAAGTGGTTGTACCAGTTTATACTTCCATTAGCAGTGTTTGACTTGCAATGGCTCCATATATCCTCCACGTTTTGGTATTACCAGTCTTTTTCCTTGTAACATGGTATCCTTTGAGTAAAAAGATACCCGTATCTATTTAGATTTACTTTTTATATATAAAAAAGTGATATATAGCTTTTGATCTATAAAGCTAGCATATATATGTGCTAGCTCTTTTTTTTCTTAAGGGAAAGGTAAGCGGGAGCTCTTAGCACAAACTCCCAGCTCTTTCTAGATCTAATCAGTGTAACATGTGTTCTGAGGCAGCCCTAATCAACACAGCCCTGTCCTCCCAGTTTGGCTTTTTTTCCTCTGACCCCACAGGATGCTTCCTTTCAATAAGCAGACCAGTCTTTCATGTGGTTTTTATTCTTTAAGACATAAACAAGAAATTAGGTGGCCATCTTTTTATCTCTGTTGCCTCCTTTTCAAACCTTATTTTGGGATTTCTAAGAGTCGGTTATTCTGTTCTTTTATCAGTAAAGTGGTAAAATAAAAAGGATAGAAAGGGTAAATATATATTTACCTTATTTGTAGAAAAACCTACCAGCTTATTTAACTCTTTTATAAGTGTTTTGCTTTTCCCACTTAATTGTAGGCCTTGAAAGAGAAGAAACTATGTCTCATTTTTAGATTTTGAGACTTATCTATAGATTTTTGTTAGGCATATATTTTTTAAAAGAGTCCTTTGTTAATCTCAAAAATATCTTTTGGGGCTGCTAGAAGTGATCAAATAATGGTAGAAGTCTTTCTATAATATTTTTACATCATAAAATGCAAACATTCACGAGGTGGTCATGGAACAAGTGCCATAATCCATTTATAGCTTAGTGAGAACACATTTGGGTGATAAGTTTCATGAGAGCAGTGTGATAGTTTAATTTTGAAAAAGGAAACATTTTCTACTCATTTGCAATATGACATTACAGCTCCTGATCTGCAGCAGTGGATTCCCTTTGTCATCATTTTGAATCTGGGATGTCCTCATAACTTGCTTTGGTCAATGAAATGCAGATAAGCTCAGTGTGCTAGCTCTGAATGTAGGCCTCAAGAGTTTTTGTGGTATCTCCTCGCTTTCTCAGAACTCTGCCACCATTATGTACAAGCTCAGGTTAGCTGGTACATAGAGGCCAATTGGAGGTGCAACAACGTATCCCAGCCGACAGCTGACTTTCCCAAGCACAGAGATCTCACAGTGTGCACCAGCACAGCTGTGCCTGACCCACAACTAACCACAAATATGTGAGTCAGCTCAATCAAGACCAGAAGATGTGCCCAGATGACCCCTTGACTCTTGAGCAACACGACAAGTTATCAGCTTAAGCCCACTGAATTTGATAGTATTTTGTTACCTGGCAATCGCTAACTAATATAGACAGGTAGAGACCAGTCAGCTGAGGGGAGGACATGCACCTATGAGAAAAGTAGTCTTATCACAAACTTCCTGCCCCTTGATCTCTCTCCATCTCATCCTCAAAGCTGTAAACATCTCTAGTGACACTGTCCCTCACTGTTACTTGCCTTGCTTTACTCAACATATCAGACACAAAACCAGTTCTGCTTGCATAAAATGTCTGTTCCAGTTGACTTTCACCAGGGCGTCTGTAGTGAGGGAAAGAATATACAATAAATATGAGTTCTTATGCATTTGCAAGACAAAGCACTTTAACAGAACAAAAAGCGTAATTAAGCTTTGTCATTTGCTAGATAATGTATAGCAAGAAACACCGAAACAGCAACCAGCTACAGAAATGATGCATTTAAAGGCTGATGCTGGAGAGGAGTCCCTTTGGCTTAATTTCTTAGCTTTTCTTAAAGCTAGAGTCTGAACAATACAGCATAAAGACAAATTTTGACTTTGACAACAGACATGAGAAATGATCATATCAAATTTTCTTATAATTGGATAAACAGAGACTTTTGAATAAAAAGTACTTATAGGACAATACCTAAAAACATAATGTACACACATATACACAGAAACGAAGTGTTATACGTGAATTGCCATCATGAGCTGTGGACATCATTGTCTCTAAAATAATATGTATTGTTTACTGAGAGCTTTTTAGGGGCTAATTACTTGACTTTCATTATCTTTGAGAGCCCTAATCACATTTTATGTGGCAGCAAATATAATTTCCCTAGTTTAAAGATGAGGAAACTGAGACCTGGAGCTGTGATATAACTTAACCAAGATAACACAGTTAGTGGTAGATTTAAAGCTCCAGTAGAAATGATCTAATTCCAGTGCTCATATTCCTGAGATTACACAGCATTTTTGCTTTACATATGTGTATTAATAGCATCATATATATATATAATATATTTGTATATGTGTGTATATATGTATATTTATTATCTATATATATATACAATATTTCTTAAGTTTCATTCCTCTCTACATTTCAGTTTTACTCTTGCCTACTACAATTATCCTCATACTTAGTCCAGATGGAAAAAAACAAATAAGCAAACCAAGAATTAAATTGTGGTTACAGTGTAAGAGGCATAGGTCATACAAAAGACATTTTAAATATATTATCACATTGACTCCTTCAAACACTCTTAAGTAGTGGATTAAAACTTCACTTTACAATTGAGAGAACCAGGATTTAAAGGGTTGGGTAATTTGCCCAAAGTCATATAGCTAATGAATGGCAGAGTTGAAATTTGGACATTACTGTGATTTCAAAATCCACATTCTAAACCACTTTTCCCAATAATACATTTCTCCAACGTTTTGAGGGTATGTGTTGCACCTAAATTCCTTTACTGCATGCAGAAAGATCTGTTCTGATGACTTAGAAGCCATTTTCACCTCTGTTTTCCTGCTCCCTTTCAAAACCTCCACAAGTAGTTTTTTTTTTTCCTTGCTGAGTCTCAATTTGACTTGTTGGGATTTTCCTTCTGTAGCTAGAGGGTGAGTCAGTGATTTTAAAAAGAAGTTTTAAGTGCATGCTTTTGTTTTTGTAAGTTTCTGAATGCCTCCAAACATGTACTTCTGTAGGTCTGAAGCCCAGCGAGGCAGAGGCCATAAATACTTGAGATGGGAGTATTGTTTTAGTTAAAATTTATAGAGTGATTCAAGACTCCAGTTCAGTTTTCATAAATTGACATCATACAGTCTCGATGGGAAATCTGCCTTAAAATTGCCATAGGACTCCCTGGAAGATGAACCTTTTAAAAATGCCTTCATTTCACTTGTTAGCAAATTCATGACTCCAGCTCAACAGATCCAGAAATTGAACAGTTCCATCCCTGTTTTTATTCTCTCTCTCATCTCCTTGAAAGCAATTTTGAGGGAGCTTCAAGTGTCACTGTTTCCACTCTTATATCTACTCAGGCTGGCAAAGTAAACAACATAATTTATCTGAGCAAAAATCGTGTTCCAGTTTTAGAAAAGTCTGTCTTACTTTTCACAAAACTCTCAAGAAATCTAAGAGGAAATCAGAACTAGTTTTAGGGTGTAGACTGTTTCCATTTGTTTATGAGTTTGAGTGCTAATTTTCAGTCAAAAACATCTTCTGGTGGTGGTATCACAGAACCAGTGAATTGATTGACATTGTCTTGACATAATTCCATTTTTTGGACTTGGCTCCAAACTTGGAGGATTGGAAATTTAACAACAACGTCACTGAAAACTTCTAGAAGTAAATAAGTCCGACTATAGCCCGAGTGAAAGTAAAACCATTAAATAGTTGGAATCTCCTCAGGGACAGGGACTGTACAGATTGTGCATAGTGGCTAACACAATGCTTGAGGCGTAACAGGTACCAAATAATCATTTGATGAAAGCTGAGTTCAGTGCCCCTGAAAAGTGTTATGCATTCAGGAAAATAAATCTGTGCTTTCAGTTGCTTGTCCAGACTGTCACAGGTCTCAGTGGGTGATTTAGAATCTTCCCTTAAGAGAGTGATTTTGTCCACCAGGGGACATTTGATAATGTCTGAAGATATTTTTGTCACAATTGAGGAAGGACTGTTTCTGGTATCTTGAGGGTGAAAGCTAGGGATGTTGCTGAACATCTCATGTTGCAAGGATAGCACCCACAACAAAAAATTATATGGCCCAAATGTCAACATGCTGAGTTGAGAAACCCTACTTCAGTTTTCCTTCAACTGGAGCTAGACTTGAAATCCCAGATCTAGAATTTTAGGTGATAGTATGTGGCAAAGAATCATTATTACTACCAATTTAATCAATATTACTACCAATTTAAGAGTTCCAGGGAAAGCAGTTATAAATAACTTGGCTTATCCAAGAACTCTAGAGAAAATGCGGTCTTCAAGACCATTTGCTAAACTCACCATTAAGAACCAAAACTTATTTTTCTATCTCACTCTCTTGGCTCTTTGCCTCTTAAGAATCTTCCCCCACTCCAAATGACAGCCTTCCAAGTATTCTTCAAGTGTATCGGTTGTAAAAGTGGAAAACCACTGGGCACTCCCTATGAGATGAAGATCACATCCCAAGTAGAAGTTAAATGCTTTTGTAATTCACTTACAACAAGTCTGTACACCCTATAAATCGTCTTTTAAACATCTCATTATGCTTTTTCCTCCTCATTTTTAATTGAAAACTTAAAGAATTCCCTGCTCAGATCTCCATATACTGTTTAAAATGGGCTTAAGTAGTTATACAGTACAATTGTTTCATATACTTATTGTGCTATTACTTTTGATAAAGTCTAGAAGGAAGTATGGCATGCTCTTCTTTGTCAATCAAATACCAAATGGAGCAACTGGACTGACTTCTAAGCTACCAGTCAAACAGCACAGTTTAGACTCATATGATGGAAAAAAATATATAATGATAACGGAATTTGGGATACTTTGGTTCAAGTTCTGGCTCTCCAATCAACTGAGTGGCTATGGGAACATTGCATGATCTCTATGGGCTTTACTTTCTTAAACTGTAAAACAAGAAAGTTGCATTACAGGGTCCAAGTCTTTTTTATTCTAATTTACTAAAGGAAGTTATTTTAATCTTATACTATGACTAATAGGGGAAAAATGAAACTACTTGTATTGGTATACAGATGCTCCTCTGCTTATCATGGGTTATATTCTGATAAACTCATCATAAATTGGAAATGTCTTGAATACCTCTAACCTATGGAACATCATATCTTAGCCTAGCCTGCCTTAACTCTTCTCAGAACACTTACATTTGCCTAAAATGGGGAAAAATCATCTAACACAACGCCTACTTAAGTGTTCCATATCTCATGTAATTTACTGAACACTACTGAAAATGAAAAGCAGAATGGTTGTATGGGTTCTTGAGGTACTACACGCATGTGGCTTTCATACCATGAAAAAGATGAAAAATCGTAAGCTGAATTATTGTAAGTCAGGGACCATCCATATTGGTCTCTCTTAAGTATTACTGCAAATACTCAGATAAGTGGTTAATCTTTTGGAAATGTGAGAGATTAGGAGGTTACTATGGACACATGGCATGATTAAGAAAATGGTCTTTGGCCTAGTCTCACCATCATCAACATTTGTACAGTATGGCTATTTAAAAGTTCTCATGGTTTGGGGACACATTTACAATAGAAAATTATATAATCGCCATAATCAAAATCCAGTGCCAGGAACACAGAACTAATAGAAATACATATTTTCTAAGGAATACTGCCAAATTCTTGGAACCTTTCCTCTCAGAAGTTGAATTTTTCTAGAGGACCTCTTAAAATTGTTGAGAATATGTGAAAGCAGCCTGCACTTTTTCAACTTAATTGAATACACCAGCCAGGTTTCTGTGGTTGCAAAAAAACAGAAATTAACACTATGTGGTCATCAGGCTCCAAGATGACCTCCGATAATCTTTGCCTCCTAATAATCACACCCTTGTATAGACCCTTTCTCATTGAATCAAGGTTCACACTGGCTGACTAACAGAATGTGACATAAATGACACAAAAATGAAAGCATCTCATTACAGTTTTTTTCCTTCCATTTCTTATTAAAAAATTTAAAATAGCCTCCTCATATCTCTGTTTCCTTTATCTATAATTTCTGAGGCTAGGCCATAAAACTCATCCACTTCATTCTCCTAGATACTTGCTCTGGGGTCTCCTGCCATTATGTCATGAGGATTCCCAGGAAAGCCCATGAGAGAATGTAAGTTAGTGCAGCCACTGTGGAGAGCAGTCTTAAGATTTCCCAAATAACTTAAAATAGAACTACCATTTGATCCATCAGTTTCAGTACTGGTTATATACCCAAAGGAATAGTAATCCTTCTACTATAAAGATACATGCGCACATATGTTTGTGGCAGAACCGTTTATAATAGCAAAGACATGGAATCAACCAGGATGCCCATCAGTGGTGGACTGGATAAAGAAAATGTGATACATAAACAGCTACACACCATGAGTTAGACTTGTTTTTTTGCTCAACCCTTGACTGAGGAAGAATGGAGCTATTTAAAAAACGACATCATGGACTTTGCAGCAACGTGAATGAAGCTGGAGGCCGCTATCCTAAGTGAATTAATGCAGGAACAGAAAATCAAATACTGCATGTTTTCACTTTTCATTTATAAGTGGGAGTTAAATAATGAGAACACATGGACACATAAAAAAGTAATAATAGACACGGGGGCCTGCTTGAGGGTAGAGGAGAGAAGGAGAGTGAGGCTTGAGAAAAGACCTATGAGTTATTATGCTGATTACCTGGGTAACAAAATTATCTGTACACCAGACCCCTATAACATGCAGTTTATCTGTGTAACAAACCTGCACATGCACCTCTTGAACCTAACATAAAAGATACTGCAATTTAAAAAAAAGAAGAAGAAGAAAGCCCATGAAGAACAGATCTAAGGCCTCCTACCAAGAGCCTGCACCAACTTGTCAAACATTTGAGTGAGCCACTTTGGAAGTGGACCCTCCATTCCTCATCAAACCACCATATGATTACAGGTTTAGTTGACATCTGACTATAGCCCCCTGAGAGACCCTGAGCCAGAATCACCCAGCTAGACACTTCCATACCGTCAACCACAGAACCTGAGACACAATAAATATTAACTGTTGTTTTTAAGTCACTAAGTTTTAGGGTACTGTGTTTTTCAGAAATAGGTAACAAATATATGACACTAACATAAGGCAATATAAATACAAAGGGATTTATGGAAAGAAAATATGAAAGTTCAGAAAATTGAAGGAAACACCAGAAAAGACTCAGGTTCTAAGGATAAATCTGAGTATCTAGGATGTAGGACATAATGATTTTCAGAGTGCAGCTCTCAAAATGAACTTGTGACAACCATTTTTATTTCCTCTTACATTCTGTCTGACACACTACTAGAGATCTCAGGTCTGACTGACTTAGCTTAGCTTTGTTTTTTGCTCATCCCTTGACCAAGAAAAAAATGGAGTACCATGCTTGGTAGTCCACTAAGAATGCATGCAATGGGAGATCTGTAGTTCTCCAGAGGATATCCAAGATGTTATTACCAAATAAGAAGTTAAGGATGCTGAGCAGGCAAAAAAAAAAAAAACCAGATGTCATCTTGCAATAACCTGATAGTTCTGGAAATTGCCAAGGGCTTGGTAACAGCAGAGTTCCCCCAACATTGTAAGGATATTCCTGCATAGGCTATTTTTCAGAGTCCATATATCCTCAAAAATGTGATGCCATTAAAACCATAAGGAAAAGAAAGCAGTAAATAAAAATTGTTTAGTTTAATTTTGGAGATATTAGAGGTAGTCTTCATCTTCAACTCTGCTGTGGCAATTCAAGAAGCTAGGCTAACAGAAGCTCTGGCATCTTTAACACATGGCTTCTAAGATTTTTCTGTGAAATATTCCATTTTAGTCAGTCAGAAAGGGAAAAGATGATTAACACATTCCAGAGTAATTACATCCCCTTGAAGAGCTTATGCTTCAGGCATCTCCCACAAAGACAAGAGCTCCACATATTCCCAGGCAGCCTAGCCCATCTCTGTATAGCTTGGGCTGTTAAGAAGTTTTATATACTTGTCTTCCTTGAACTTCGTTGGTATCAGTTTTATACTTAAAAGCTGCATAGAACAGTTTATGCTTCTTTCAGCTATCAGGTACCCACTGAGCCTCTTCTACAGTAAAATACCTACCTCATTCTTAGGTTAGATCTCCAGTATCCAAAGCAAATACTATCAAGTACTTTTCTCGTATAATGAGCCAGTTTTGCATTCCCTGCCTCATTTATACTTTCTCTACATATAAACAGTATCAGTAACTATTGATCCATGATTTTTTAAAAAAAAACAAATCCTAATGTCTTAAAAATCAGTACACATATACTATCACTTATAAGGTTGACTGGAGGTTCTTCTGTTCTTTACTGAGCTCACTGATACATTTGTGATCAGCTGAAGATGAAGCAGGCAGCTCTGCTGAACTTGAACAGACTGTCTAATATATTTGGGATACAACTGTCTGTAGACTGGTCAAAGATGGTTTTAGGCTGAGGCAACTAGATTCCCCTTTACATGGTTTTTCACCCTTCAGCAGGTTAGCTTAGTCTTGTTCATAAGGTGGAGAGAGTTCTTTGAAAAATGAAAACATGCATGGCCCCAATATATCTAGCTCAAAAGTGTTACACTCTCACTTCTGTCACTTTCTGTTGGCTAGAACAAGTCACGAGGCCAGCCCAGATTCCTGATAGGAGAAATAGAGTTCACCTGTTCATGGGAGTTGACTTTGGGAGTAGTAGCAAAGTCACATTGCCAAGGGCATGGATTTGGGGTGGGAGTGGAGAATTGGGACCAGTTTTAGAGTCAATGTAGCATAGACTAAAACAACCAACAAACTCTAGAGAATCTGATTTTATTGAATGACAGTCTGTTTGCATCTAATCTTAAGGTCTTTATCAGAATCAGGAGTAAATCAAGTAGATTTGGCAAATCGTAACATCCTCTTTTTCAACACTAAGAATAAAAGTAGAAAACAGAAAGATCTAATGTCTATTTCAAATTCACACTTGACTTAAGCACGTTGCATTGAATCAGAGTTTAGCTGAAGAAATAGAATAACTTTGGCTGCTATTAACATGCTGTTTTTTCTAAGATGAATGACTAGAGGTTTTTCTGGTGTTGCCTCATCCACTTAGAAGAGTCAAAATAATGTGTAAACAATCGTACTTTCAACATCAATCTAAGAAAGAACATGAGAATTAAACAAATAAGTAAAATGAAAATCCAGAGTCTGTGAAAGAGAAAGGCATGCAGCCCACATGTTTGGGATTGGCTGAAAACTGGATATGAATCCTCAATATGGGAGACAATGAGTGAGTGTCTCCCTGTGGTCCACTTTCCCACTGGAGAATTATGCAGTCCAGGCCATAAGAGAGCATCTTGACTCTCCTAAGCATTGAAACTAGCTTGGGGAGTATCTGGGAGACTGTGAGAAGAAACTGCTCTGGGAGGTGTCCTATGAATGCCATTATACCTGGACACCTAGAGTAGAACTCCATTCTTGATCCTAGCTCTTAATAAGCTGTGTAGGGTCCTGGGAGCTTGCAGAAGCATCAGTCTTTGGCATTAGAGGGACTTAGTCTGGGACATGAAGAACTGGAGCTCAAGCAGGGGAGGGGCTCCCACAGCCAGAAGTGAAGAGTATAGTGTGGGCATCTGTCACTGGCACCACAATAGGCTCCCCCTAAGCCCTGGGACTCTAGAGCAAGAGGAGAGTTGTCGATGAGGTATAATATTGACCTGGGCAGTGACTCCTTAAGACCAGGGTTTTTGGCAGACTAGAAGCAAACTGCAGCAACTACCTGACTATCTCAAGTGCCTGCCACAGTTGGGATGAATGAGAAAGCTCCACCAGGTCTGATGCATGAAAGGGAATAGATTTCATTCCCACTGGCCAACACTCTGTCACTGGGACTGCCCCTGTCTCCCATGCTGAGACCTTAGTGCAGCTGCAGTTACCCTCACCCAAGCATTTTGCTGAGAGCCTGAGGATTGCCCTGCCACCTGTCATAAACAGTGCTTGCACCTACCCTTGGGAGGCCTGAGTGTAGCTCCCCTAGTCCATTTCTGCCCACTTCATCCCCCCATTCCACACACAAGCATCCCAAAATGGAGTGTAGGACCCAGACCCCTGGGCATTCCACAACCCAACCCACCACTTGGGACACCTGGGTACCTTTCCCAACTAACAGAGAGTAGGCATAAAGCCTGCTGCTACCACCACAGCTAGCTTTTGCCTGAAAGTGCCACCTACTGTCCTGGATATCAGTCCACACAGCCCATTATAACTGCTGACACAATAGCACAGCACTCTGGAATGAGAAAAGCTTCTAGTGACCACTGCTATCCCTATCACCATTGCTATCCTGGCTGGTCAGGATGTTGTGAGCCTGCTCACACAGTTGGTACACTGCTACTACACCTGCCATTTGATAGAGCACCAAAGTAGAGTTTTTATAGGCAAGGGAACCATATAGTGTCTTTGCCACTGAATATACCCAGAAAACAAATGACCCTACCTAGCATACACCATTGTTATATCTTCAAGTGAAAAAAGATCCCCCTTCACATTTACAAAAGTAAATTAAAAAATAAAAGGAAGTAACTGTTACTCAAGATGTGGATAAATCAGTGTAAAGATACAGAAAACATGATAAAAAGGTAACTTATCATCTTCAAATGATCACAATAATTCTTTACCAATAGGCCATAACCAAAAAGAAATCTTTAAAATGCCAGATAAATAATTAAACATACTGATTTTAAGGAGCCTCAAGGAGATGCAAGAGAAATCTGAAACCAGTTCAAGTAAATCAGAAAATTAATTCAGAATAAGAAATTTACCAAGTTGATAGATATCTTTAAAAAAAAAAAGAAATTCTAGTACTAAAAAGTTCATTGAAGGAATTACAGAATAAAGCCTCAACAATAGACTAGATCAAGCAGAAGACAGAATATCAGAACTTGATGACAAGTCTTTTGAAATAACCTAGTCAGACCAAAAAAAATTAAAAATTAAAAAAAAAGGAATGAACAAGGTCTATAGACTATGAGATATATGGAGCTATATAAAGCAAACAAACTAATGAATTACTGGTATTCCTGAGGGGGGAAGGAAAACCAAAACGTTTAGAAAACCTATGTAAGAAAATAGTTGACAAAAACTTCCTAACTCTAGCAAGATATTTAGACATCCACAGACAGCAAGCCAAATGATCTCCCAACAAATACATTGCAAAAAGGAACTCAACCTAAAATATTGTCATCATATTGTGTAAAGTCAATTTAAAAAAGAATTTTAAAGTCAGCAAAGGAAAAGCCTCTAGTCACTGGAAATAAAAAGTCATCAGATTAACAGTGGGCTTCTTAGCAGGAAGCTTACCAGCCAGAAGAGAATGGGATAGTATTTGCAAAGTACTAAAATGAAAACAAAGCAAAAAACAGCCACCCCAAAATTTTCTGTCTACCTATATTAAGTATCATAAATGAAAAATAAATAAGGTCTTTTCCAGACAAGAAAATATTGAGGAAATTTGTCACCACTAGATTAGCCCTGCAAGAAATGCTCAAAGGAGTCCTAAACATGGAAATGAAAGCATGATATTTACCATAATAGAAACACACAAATGTATACAACTCAGAGGTCCTATAAAACAATCAAAGAAGGAAGAGAAAGGAATCAAATGACAACATGGCAGAATTCCACCAAACCACAAAGGCAAACAGAAAAATAAAGAATGTCTAAAACCACCAGATAACAATTAACAACATGATAGGAACAAAACCTCATATACCAATATTAACCTTGACTATAAATTGACTAAATGCTCCACCTAAAAGATATGGATTGGAGGAATGGATAAAAAAATTATTCAACTATAAACTACTTACAAGAAACTTACCATACTTGTAAAGGCATATAGACTAAAAGTAAAGGGATGGAAAAAAATATTTCTTGCAAATGGAAACCCAGAAGTGAGCAAGAGTAGCTATATTTATATTAGATAAAGCAAACTTTCAATTAAAATTAGTAAAAAAATAATTGAAGGTCATTATGTAATGATAAAGGGATCATGTCAGCAAGAGGATATAACAGTCCTAAGTATATATGCACTTAACACCAAAGCACCCAGATTAATAAAACAAATATTAGACATAAAGAAAGACAGTACAATACAGTAATAGTAGGGGACTTCAACATCCCACTTACAGCAGAAGATAGATCATTGAGACAGAAAATCAACAGCAACAAAAAATGGATTTAATTTGTACTTTAGACCAAATGGACCTATCAGATATTTACAGAACATTCTTCCCAAGAACTGCAGAATATACAGTTCCTCTCAGCATATAAACATTCTTCAAGACAGACCATATGTGAGGCCTAAATAAGTCTCAACAAAATTTCAAAAATTGAAATCATATCAAGTATCTTCTCAGATCACAGCAGAATAAAACTAGAAATCAATACCAAGAGGAACTTCCAAAACTATACAAATACTTGGGAATTAACATGCTTTGGAACGATCTTTGGGTGACAAAAAAATTAAGATGGAAACTAAAAACAAGTTTGAAATGAATGAAAATGGAAACGCAGCATACCAAAACCTCTAGGATAGAGTAAAAGCACTGTTAACAGGAAGTTTATAGCATTAAATGCCTACAGTGAAAAAGTAGAAAGCTCACAAACCAACAACCTAACATCACACCTCAAATAACTAGAAAAACAAGCACAAACCAAACTCAAAGTAAGCAGAAGACATAACAAAGATCAGAACAAAGCTAAATAGAGACCAAAAAATAAAAAATAAAAATTACAAAGCATCAATGAAACAAATGCTGATTGTTTGAAAGCACAAATTAAATTGATAAACTGCTAGCTGGACTAACCAAGAAAAGAAGAAAGAAGATCCAAATAAATAAAAGCAGAAATAATAAAGGAGACATTACAACCAATGCCACAGAAATGCAAATGATTATCAGAAACTATTATGAAAAATGATATACGCTCAAACTAAAAAACCTAGAGGAAATAGATAAATTGCTGAAAACAAGCAACCTCCCAAAATTGAATCAGAAAGAAATAGAAATGCTGGAGACTAATAAGTAGCAAGATTGAATCAGTAATAAAAAATCCCCACACCTCAAAGAAAAGCCCAACAAGTTGAATTCACAGCCATATTCTACCAAACATAGAATTAAGAGCTAATACCAAGTTTGCTAAAATTGTTCTAAAAAATTGAGGGGAGGAAACTTTTCCTAACTCATTCTATGAGGTCAGTATCACCCTGACAGCACTACCAGACAAAAATGTCACAAAGAAAGAAAGCTACAGACCAATATTTCTGATCAACATAGATCCAAAAATCCTCAATGAAATACTAGCAAATTGAATCCAACAGCACATCGAAATGATAATATGCCACAATGAAATGGATTTTATACCAGGGATGCAAGAATGGTTCAGCATATACAAATCAATAAATGTAATACATCATATAAACAGAATTAAAGACAAAAACCATATGATTATCTCAATGGATACAGAAAAAGCATATGATAAAATTCAGCATCACTTTATGATAAAAACCCTCAACAAACTAGGCATAGAAGGAACATATCTTAAAATATTAAAGGCCATACATGACAAATTCATAACCAACATGTTGAGTGGGTTAAAGTTAATAGCATTTCCTCTAAAAACTTAAACAAGGCAAGAATGCCTACTTTCATCAGTCCTATTCCACATAGTACTGGAATTCCTAGTCAGTGCAATCAGGAAAGAGAAAGAAAAAAAGGGCTATCCCAATTGGAAAAGAAGAAGTCAAATTACTTCTACTCACCAATGATGTGATCTTATATCTAGAAAACCCTAAAGACTCCACCAAAAATCTCCTAGATTTGATAAATGAATTCAGTAAAGTTACAGGACACAAAACCAATGTATATAACTCAATAGCCTTTCTATACATCAATAATCATGTAGCTGAGAACCAAATCAAGAAGGTAATCCCATTTAAAATAGCTACAAAATTAATAAAATACATAGGAATATATTTAACCCTGGAATGAGAGATATTTACAATTAGAAAAACCTACAAAACACTGATGAAAAAAATTATAGATGACACAAAAAATGACAAAACATCTCATGCTCATAGGTTAGAATAATTAATATTATTAAAATGATCCTAGTACCCAAAGCAATTTAGAGATTCAGTGTAATCTCTATCAAAATACCAGTGTCATTTTTGCATAAATTTCCAAAAAATACTGTAAAATTTATGTGGAACCAAAAGAGAGCCTGAATAGTCAAAGCCATCCTAAGCAAAAGGAACAAAGCTAGAGGCATGACATTCCCTGATTTCATATTATACCACAAGGCTTTGGTAATCAAAACAGCATGATACTGGTATAAAAACAGAAACGTAGATCTCTGAAACAGAATAGATAACCTAGAAATAAAGTCATACAATTCTAGCCAACAGATCTTTAAAAAAATTGACAAGAACATACTCTGGGGAGAAACTCTCTTTTTGATAAAAGGTGATGGGAAAATTGAATTGCCATATGCAGAAGAATGAAACTGGACTCATCTCTCACTATATACAAAAATCAACTCAAGATGAATTAAAGACTTAAATGTAAGATATAAGATCATAAAACTTTTAGAAGAAAACCTAGGGGAACTTTTTCAGACTTTGGTCGGGGCAAAGAATTTATAACTAAGACCTTAAAGCCTCAGACAACAAAAACAAAAAGAGACAAATGTGTATTAATTAAACTCAAAAAGCTTTTGCACAGCAAAAGAAATAACTGACAGAGTGAACAAATAACCTGCAGAACACAGGAAAATATTTGCAAACTATACATCCGACAGGGAATTGATATACAGAATTTAGAAGGAACTCGAATAAGCCAACAACATAACAAAAATGACAATCTCATTAAAGAGTGGGCAAATGACATAAATAGACATTTTTCAAAAGAAGACATACCAATGGCCAGTAAACATACAAAAAAAAACGCTCACCATCACTAACTTATCAGAGAAATGCAAATTAAAACCACATTCAGATATTATCTTACACCAATCAGGATGGCTATAATTAAAAAGACAAAAAGTGTAACAGATGTTGGTGAAGGTGCAGAGAAAAAAAATATTTATACATCATTGGTTGAAATGTAAATTATACAGCCTTTATGGAAAACATGAATATTTTTCAAAAGCCTAAAAATAGAACTATTTAATTCAGCAATCTCACTCTTTGAAATTATGACATCAAGCATACCTGCTTTTGTCTATTTATGATTAGATAAATGTGATTTATATACACAATAGAGTACTATTCAGCCATAAAAAGAATGAAATAATGTATTTTGCAGCAATATGGATGGAACTGGAGGCCTTTATTTTAAATGAAACAACTCAGACACAAAAGACAAATACCATTGAGACATTGTAAGAGGAAGCTAAATAATGTGTACACATGATTGTAGAGTATGGATTGATAGACATTGAATATTTAGAAAGGTGGTGAGTAGGAAGGGAGTGGAAGATGATAAATTATTTAATGGGCACTATGTATGGTAATCTAGTGATGAATACTCTAAAAGCTCTGACTTCACCACCATGCAATATATCCATGTAACAAAATTACACCTGAACCTCATAAATTTATACAAATAATTTTTTTTAAAGATGCGTTGAGTAAATACCTTCTGTTTATTCCCCAGCAGCAGCAAGTTATCAGTTTCAAACTTTGGGGACATAATATTTGTAAATAACTAAGAATTGCTCCAATATTTTCAAAAAAACTGCCCTCACTGCTGTGAGCTTAGGCCTGCACCAGACAATGATTTAATACTTAACAGATTCCTTCAATTTATAATCATCTGTTATCAGATACAGTGTCTCTTCTCTAAAACACTCATTCCTTCATCCATTCATTCCACATATATTTTTAAAGTACATCTTACATTGAATAATATAAATAAGTCACTTCAATAATACACAGAATTAAGGATTGTGACTTATTGTGAGAAGACAAGGTGCAATTTAGCCTTTTTTTCTTTTTCTTGAAGAAATAACACATAAATGTGACTTCTGGGTTGGGAGTAGCCAGCCAGGTCTGCAACGACTAGATATAAATGCCAGGGCAGGGATTCATATAATGTCTGCTGGGAATGTAGGCTTGGTGCCTCTTCTAGTCTAGCCTGGTATGGTGTTAATTGAGCTGAAGCTTGGAGCTGACCATTAGTCTTGAAACCATCTAGCTTTTGATTCTAACATAGAATAATATTCTAGTGTCTGCTAGGAATGGTAAAATATTTCCATCAGTCTCTGGAACAAACAAAGTAGATGTATATGCTGTTAACTTTGTTGGAATTTGTTCCTGTGGAGTCTCTCAAAGTGAATGTGCAGAACTAGGAACACAATAAATTTAAGGCTCATGGGAATGTTGACTATATATAATTTTGCCCTTTTATCTTAGATTTTAAGAAACTCTGCTTAACTTAATAGGTGAGGGGTGAAGAGACCTGGTTTACATTTGAGGTTATGCCTCATTCCACATTATAGCCCTAGAGAATTCTCTCAACTGTTCTCAATTTACTCACCAATAAGTATATTGAAGATACTGAATGAGTCAATCAGGATTATTCTTAGATTTATAAGACTATATATTTATGCTGCTCATGGGTACCTCAGAACCACCATGGCATTCTGAAAGAGTGGGCAGCTGTGGGTTCATTTTACACAGGAGAATGATGAGGCCACGGCCAAGGTGTGTTTTATAAAAGTAGAATCTGACATAGGGACTTGGGGAGCCATTAAAGATCTTCCACAGATTTGATCCAACTCTTTTGCATATTTCAACAGCATGTTGCTGTATAGCTCTAATGGCTCCCAAAAATGCTTTGATCATAGCAAGATATTTAGTTAAGTTGCTACCACCCCAGGGAAATTGGTTCTCATATGATAGCCCTTCCAGATGCAGGGGCTCTTTCAAATGCATGTAAGTGAACTAAACAAAGCCCTTTGGGCTAGTCATTAGTATGGTTGCCACCACGGAGAAAGGAAGACACACAAAACCACAGTCCATAAGACCTTGACTTCCTGGGGTCCTGCTTTCCTTATCCGTAAAATGAGAGGGTTAGACTAGATGACACTAAGATTTCTGCCTGCTCTGAACTTCTGTGATCTCTTTTTTAAAATAAGTTTAAAAATCAAGAGTCATAAATAATAGTAAATATGTCATATTTCTTCTTTCTGTCCAAATTCAAGTGAAAATGTTGATAGAGTCATAGCATACTAATTTATTTTATTCTCCATTCTAATATTTTAGTTAAACATCTACATATTAAATGTCTACTCTGTGGAAGAAACTGAGGCCATATAACTTTCTCTAAGTACTCCAATATGGAATATCGGCACTCCAGGACCAAAAAATCACAATACTCAGGCTTATCAGAACTAGAGTTAGAGGTTCCTAGAAATAAAGTCACCCCAACAAAAGCTCCTCTCTGGAAAGAACCTCTCATGCAAAAGGATGGCTCTGGTCTTTTGAACTGTGTAGTGAATACTCTTGGTGTACCTCAAATCCCCTTTTCCAAACCAGTGTATGTACCCTTCTTCCAGCTACTGTGGGTGTTGAATTGCTCACGCTTGCCCTCATCGTTTTCTGAAGGATTGTTCTTGATCAAAAGTGCCAACTTTCCCAGAAGTTTATTCCACAACCTGGAACATCCTATAGCTAATGATGAAGGGAAAGTAGAGGCCAACACCTTGTCTCAAGATGAGACGAACTTGGTACAATCCATGGCCCAGAGCCTCCCATGTGATCAGGCTGAGGCTTGACTTCAGCTGAGACCACATCCCTGCCTAGCTCCTTCCATTCCTCTGCTTCTCTCTCTCTCCATTTCCTCTGAGAGACTTCCCTTACTGAATCATATATGCCCAAATTCCCTTCTCAGGCTCTACTTCTAGGGAACTTGTCCTCAGATCCCAGAGCCACACAGCTCTTCCCTGGGATTCAGGCATTGCTGCCTGAGACTATTCCCAGGTTTTACAGGTCTTCATAACTTTCTAAGCCTCTCCACATGCAGGAAGCTTCATGGAGCAAAGGGAGAAAGCCACCCACTGCCTCAAAAATGTGTGAAAACCTCAGGAGGTTATTTTGGAGCCATGTAGAAATTTACCTCTGGTGATAAATTCAGGAAACGGGGCTTGGATGATAAGTGGCAACCCTCTAGAACCCAGACTGGCAAAGCAAATGAGGGCAGAGCAATGCCCTAAGATAGTAAATCTCTGATCTGGCCCATCATTAGACAAAATTGTCATTGGAGATAGCATCTCAAGGGTAGGAGTCACTGGTGGTAGACTGTGAAACCACAAAGCCAGGATATCTGTGTGAGGAAAGTACTAGAAGCTGGAATGCAAATATCAAACCCTCATCTTTTTCTTTCTATTCCTCCATTGCTATAAGACAGTCTCTTCATAAGAAGGGCAGATGAAAAGCAGCAAGAGCCTTTGAGGGAGGTTTGATTTTATTCCCCAAGGCCTGGAAAGTGAGCATAAAGCATAAGTGAGTGCTGAAGAAGGACCTTACCTAGGAACCATTTCCTTCCTGGCTTGAGAAGGAGGAGATGGAGAGAGAGATGTCATTGTGTGTGAAATGTAATAGGCAGCAGTGCGGGGAGGCAGCAGATCTGCAGAGAGAAAGGCAACCAGAGAGTGTGTCTAAGGAGGAATTGTAGGCTGCCTCACAAAGAGTTGGTGAAACCCCAAACACAGTGTAGAAACAGCAGACACTGGCCGGGGGAGCTACAGAAACTTAGAAGGTGGGCTGCTGAGAGAAATTCTGTGTGGGCTGATGAATGAAAACAGGCAGCCTCCACCTCTTTCACAGTGCCTGAAGAAGCCTTAAAGCAAGGGCTCTGGAGACTAGGGCCTGGATTCAAATATTAGCTCAGATATTTAATATGTGTGTCCTTGGGGAGGTCAGTTTTGACATCTCTGAATTTGTCTTCTTATCTGTAGAACAGAGATAATAGTATCTCTCTTCTAGAATGGTAAGAGTCAACAGCTTTGCCTACATAAACTATACAGAAGCATCTGTGAATTAAAGGCTTTTGCACTGCTTAAGCTCCCAGAACTCTGACACTGCTCTGGCCTGAATTATTTTCCCAGCTCAGAGAAGTGATGACTTAGAGACAAACTTTACACTGAATAAAATTAAATTTCATTAGTGAATAAATTCATAGCCACCACAGGAACTTTCTACCAAAGATGCATCCACCTAAATTGTTTCTGATTTCACTATAATTTTATTTTTATTTTTGATTCTCTAGCTTATTACCTTCAACATTTATATATACATATGTGTGTGTGTGTGTGGGGTGTGTGTGTGTGTGTGTGTGTGTGTGTGTGTGTGTGTGTGTGTTTCTTTGAGCTTTTATATTAGATGAAGACAGAGACAGAGAGAACTCTCAAGCAAGCTTCAGTTTCTCAGGGAAAGCCCATGAATTGATGTAATCTAAAGAAAGCAATAATGCTGTTTACTGCCCAGCAAGGAAGCTGTTTACCACAAGGAAGTGAAGACAGCTAGAGTGGGAAACAGGAAACTGAAAAGAGGAAATGGTTTACAAGCCCCCAGAAAACACATACAGATGGAAGTTGGTGAACAGTGGTGAGGGAGAAGGATGCCTCATGTAACTCTGCTTCCAAAAGTTAAAGCTGCCATCTGGCCGGTACTTATTTCTCTCTGTCGTTTCTACATCCTTAGTGTGATCTTGCTAATATTTAAAAGGTAAATCTAAACACTTCAGAATCTTCACCATTCTACTGATCAGCAGCAACTGAATGACTCGTGAATTTCAATTCTGCAAAGGATGAAATCAACAGAAACTCTGAGAAACATGCAAGGAAAGAAAACTCTAAGGACTTGTTAGAGATTTTACAAGCCAAAACTAGGCTCCTTTTAGTTTTTTTCTTTTTCCTTTTGCATGATCATGAGTCGGTCCAGAGCAAGGAGCAGAATCCAAAGTTCACACATATATTTATTTAGTTAGCAAGACATTCCTATTTTTATAGCTCTAAGTTCTTAACTTTCTTGTTAGCAAATGTTAACAAGGTTTAAAATGTATAAAGTGAGCTGTGGCATGTAAAAAATTTTGGCCTATTCTGGCTCCTTCTTTTTTTATACTTTGTTCAATGAAAATGTCCTACTGACAGGCAGAATGTCTGGGCAACTTTATAGATAGTGTTCCCACCTCGGGGCCACAAGGTCACAGATTCGTTCCTGATTCTATTTAAAAAACACTCAACAATGGTAAGTTTGTGTGTGCTTTTATGAGCAGGAGCTGTTTTATAGAACCCAAAATCTTAAAGATACTCCAAGGAATCTTGCACGTATGCTGGGCTGTGCATTGGAAAGCTGCAATATGGGTCTTGCTGCAGGATTGGAGAGCCTCATGGAATCATGAGCAAAGACTAACTATAATAATTCTCAGACGTCGTGTCTACACAAGGCCAAAAAGCAGTTTGTTTTCATGGTGGCAATCAAAGCGCCTGAAAGTCATTTCAACCTGCTGTTCCAGCGTCAGTTTACCAGCGAGTGGTCATAAAATGAAACAAGGCAGAGGGAGAAAAAAAAGAAAAGAAAGAAGAAAGAAGCAGACCCCACTCAAATCACACAGACATTTTATAACTATTTTAGACACTGCAGGCCTTTCCTTCTTGGGTAGTGCATAAATACGGCTTCTGAGAAGTCGCCGGCAGAATCCCTGAAGGCCCCCTAAGTATGGAAGTGAAATAACCGTCAACACTGTAATGAGCAAACACAGGGGCACTTCTAGTAGAAGGGGATTAGGAAATAGCTCAGTTGGTGGCTACCATAACTTTCTGAAGCATGTTGACTAAAGAACAGAACAATTCAGCTCTGATTATCAACCTGGGTTCAACTGCTGTAGGACCAGAGACAATGGATTATCCTTTCTGACTCTCTGTTGTCTCCTCTGCAATGAGAAAAAAGAGTGAAGTTTTCTTAGAAGTGAAAACATTTGCTATTCAAAACCTGAAATGGAATAGGTAACTTAAAATGTGGCAGTTATCTATCGTTTTGTGTAAATGATGTACACACAAGTGTCTCTCGCACCCAAGGCTGACACTCAGCCTGTGGTGTAGATGGCTTCCCTAGAATGGTACACTATGGTGGTCCTGTTCCCACCACTGAGAAAGAATATTGGGTTCCAGCCCAGTAGTGGCCTCTTCTACCTATGGCTTGTGAAATCTAAGGATATGCTTAGATTTCATAAGCCATACTTGCTTTTTGTATAT
>CAUYLG010062145.1:0-21710 GCA_963573385.1 Cacajao melanocephalus
ATTGTAAACTCTAAATGCATAGTAAGCATAATTATAATGCTATCATGTTTCCCATGTTGAGTTATTTGGGGGATAAACTTTTAGTTACTGTCTTATTTATGTAACCCCAATCAACTATCTGTGGCACGTATCCTTTGCTCACTGTACCAGTGTTCCAGAAGGTATATTATCCCTGACTAGGTCAGCCTGTGTGCTACACACTCAGCAGAGAGAAAAGAAGGGTTAGGAATACAAGTGGTTACATTATTCTTGCACACAATGAGCTCATAATTATCCTTCAAAGCAAATATGATTACCCTTTTCATTCCACACATAATTCTTAGGTTGAATATTGCCAAATTGGGACTCTGAGTTCCATTTCAAAGCTTCCCTTGATGATAATTTTAACCTGAATTCATTTAGATAAAAATATCTGTGGTACAAGAAAGGGACATGCAGCATGATTTGCCCTGAACATCACTCTTCTAGACAAGAAGTAATACCAGTACTCAAGGACATAATACTGGTTAGGATAGGCTAAGTTATGTTGCAGTAACAAGTAATCCTAAGACATCAGTGCTTTAATATAACAAAAGTTTGTTTCTCACATTTTACGTGACAAAGTTTTCATTCACACATCCTTCCTTAATCACTCAGAAAGAAGGGGATGTGTCAAATTATGTATTGTTTTTTAAAGCTTCTGTCCAAAGATCATCCAGACCCTTCTATTTCATTGACTGAATAAAGTCATGCCCACCTAACTTTGAAATGGGCAAGAAGTGCAATCCTACAATACACCTGGAAAGAGAGAAGAACTGGAATATTCATGAACAATTCTGGTAGTCATCATAGGCATAATCCTTTGCGAGAGAAATTTTCTCTTTAGGTTATTGTAGAGTACAGGTTTATAGCTACCAGGCAATGAGATGAGTTGCTTGACCCATGTCTCTAGTCATGACTCAAGAGGACACATGCATGACTTAGAAGTACAAAGATGAAAAGATTATCTTTTTTTTTTTCAAGAATATTGCAGGCCAGTGATGACGAAAGAGGCAATGATATGCGTATAATGAAGGACAGTGTCTCAGAGTAATTTCTGAGATGGAGGGAAGCACCAGAAGCAATAGGATTATGGGAAAGAAGAAAGACTTAAGAGGTGTATAGAGGATAGAACTTAAAGCACTTGATAACCAATTAGTTACTGGGCACAAGAGACAAATCTTTGATGATTCCCAGATATCTGCTTTGGTTGATTGGACAGACATTAGTACATTAGTCAAGAAAGGAATGGCAGAGTTAAGAACAATCTTGGGCAATAGAAAGGAAATACAGGAATGTAATTTTATCCAAGTTGTTCTTAAGTACTGATGGGAAGATTTAAACAGAAGTGTCCAGTAGATGTCTAAGCACAGAGGTCTGGGCTAAGAGCTATTTACATTTAGTTGAACAACTATTTATTGAGTGACCGCTGTATGAAGTACTTTGCAAGGTGCTTTGGATACAAAATTAGATAAAACATAATCCATGCCACTGAAGAATTACATTTAGTGGAAGTACAACAAACATCAATCAGGTTATGATCCTACAAGGTGGCCTCTATTATAAGATGTGCAGGGTACTCTGAGAGACCAGCAGAAAGGCCTCTAACTGAGTTTAGAAGGGTGATTGTGTTCATTATTCAAAGAAGTTTTCTTGGAGGTGATTTTTGAGCTGGGAGTGGAAAGTTGGAAAGAAGATCTTTGGACAGTACGAAGTATGGTAATTTGCAGTTTCTGGAGTTACTATGTCTAGATTTGGGTTTAGGTCTTACTATTTTCTCCAGTCACTTAAGCCTTTCTGTTCCTTGGTTTTCTAATCTCTAAAATGGTAATTGTAATAGTTCTACAATACCTATTTCAACATAGTTCTGAGAATTAAATACAAGGTTACCTATCAAGACCAAGGTATTGGCATACATAGCAAATGCTCAATAAACATCAACTTTTACAATTCTTATTTGTAGAGACAGGATGGGGGAAGGCTATTACAGACAACAGATATAAAACAAATGGTTATGATATCATAACCACAGGGTTATATGGATAATTGTAAGTAGTTTACTACTGCTGGTGTTTGAAATGTGAGGCAGGGAGCAGCAAGAAAGGAGGCTGGAAGGACTGCCAGAGAGAAAATAACACGGAGCTGGGAATTATTTCACAGACAGTAGCAGCTAATTATAAATTTTAAGAAAAGAATAGATGATCATATTTCTGTTGCTAAGAACTCTACGCAGGAACTATTTGGAGTTGTAGGGGAAAAAGAATGAAAGCTGATCGTAGGGGTATATTGCAATTTTGTAGGTCAGAAATGGATTAAGACTGAATGAAACAAGAGTGCAATAGAGCAGAGACAGTGACTTGAGAAATACTTAGGAAGTAAAACCAGAACATTTGTGTGACAAGATAGGTTCAGGGTAAGAGAGAGGGATGATTTTATCAATTTTTTTCTAGGGTCTCAGGAGCATGATTGTGCCACCAACTGTGTGTTTTAGAATGCAAAAAGAGAAGCAGGTTTAGGGGTGTTAGCATGTATTTTTAAGACTTCCAAGCGGAAATACTCAAATGAGGTTTGGAAAATTTTTAGACCTACAGATAAATAATTTAAATATCAATAGCATATAGCCTTTAAGCAATGATAGGAGAGTAAATAATATCCAGGAGACTGTGTTGAAAGGGAAGACCAGTAGGCTGATGATAAAGCTCCGGTGAACACCAACAATTAGTGGGCGAGGAAAGCAGGAGGAAATCATACGGGGAACCTAGAAAAATGGCCAAAGGGATTTTTGTTTCCCAAAAAGAAAAATGTTGTTTATGTGGGAGCTAAGGGAGTAGACATTCACTAATTTAAATCATAAATGTGTTGAACGTCTCCTCCACCAGTACTGTGGCCACCAGAAACATATTCAGAGAATATTAATAATGTCAACTAAAAATCGTCCATTACATTTAGCCATAAAGAGTTTCAGTGACCAACTGAATTAGATCAATTTCTGTAGATTATTGAAAGCAAAAGCATAAAAGCCATGGTATAAAGAATGAATGGTAGGTACAGAGAAAGAGGTAGTAGGAGTAGATAAGTTGTGCATAAGCTATGTAGTAAAATGAGAAGAAATCAAGGACAAAAATCAGATACTGGTGGAAGATAAAAACACAGTGAGGAAGGCAAATAAGGATCTATCAGATTCAGATTGAAAATGTGAAAGGAGTTGCATAGAAGGCGAACTGTGAAAATTAAAAAAAAATAAGTTATAAGATTTATTTCAGATAGTTCTAATGTTTTTTCCTTATGATTTCTATTTCTCTATTGAGAACTTTCATATTTCTGTTTTAGAGTGTTTGCCTTTACCTGATGGACCATACTTATAATAGCTGCTTTAAAGTCTTTGATAATTCTAACATCTGGATCATCTCAAGATTGACACTTATTGATAATCTCTCCCTTGGGAATTTATCACATTTTTTGAATACTTTGTAAATTGAATACTGTTGTATTGTAACTTAGACATTTTAAATACGTTGTTTATGTTCTGGGTTCTATTAAAATCCTCAGGAAAATGCTGAATTTTTTTTTTTTGATGGTTGTTGTGGTTTGGCACTCACCAAGTTAGGTTCAGAGTGCAATTTCTGTCTCACTTTATGGAAATAATAGTTCCAATGTCAGTTCAATTGGCAAAGCCTTTGATATGCCATTTGGAGTCCACTGTGAGCATGTATCACTCAAGGGTTAGTCTAAGACCTCGGTGATGTTATAAAATTGAAGTTCCACTCTCAAAACTTTTGCTATGCACTTTTGGGTCTATGCTGCACAAGTACAGCTCAAGAGTAAGCCCAGAAACTAAACTTGTTTATTGACAGAATTAGGGGACTCCTTTCTCTAAATCTCTCATCTCCAGGATTTCTCTCATACTTTCTGGTTGAAAGGGACCTCTTTTTCTGATCTTTAGGCCAAAAAGATGGAATTTAACTTGGAGTTTATTGGCCTTGCTGCCTTTGCATACTGAGTAACTCCAATGATTGTGGCCACCTTAGGCAAGAATAGAGACAGAAAGAAAATGGGACTCCTTCTAATACTCTCCTGATTGAAGAGTCCCCTGTAACCTATTCATCAGGCTAGAAGGATACGGTTTCTACTGGGGTTTAAGCTTTTTAGCACTGCCCATGATACAGGCTCCATTGGAAGGTGTTATTTACATTCTTATCAAGTCATGAAAGAAAAAAAATAAATGGTGATTTCCCTCATGTTCTCTTGCTCATAGAGGTCTATATCTTGGCCTTCTAGAGGAAAAGACAGAATTTATCTCAATACGTTAGATGTCCATAGTGATGTTTTGTCAGGTTCACTGGAAGCCTGTCTTGGCTCAAGTCCATGAGAGAAAAAAGAGAAAATAAGAGGGGAATTAACCTTCACATAGATTCTTTTTTTTTTTTTTTTTTTTTTTTTTGAGGTAGAGTCTCACTCTGTCACCCAGGCTGGAGTGCAGTGGCATGATCTTGGCTCACTGCAACCTCCGCCTCCTGGGTTCAAGTGATTCTCCTGCCTCAGCCTCCCAAGTAGCTAGGACTACAGGTGCATGCCGCCATGCCCAGCTAATTTTTGTATTTTTAGTAGATACAGTGTTTTACCATGCTGGCCAGGCTGGTCTCAAATTCTCAACCTTGTGATCTGCCCATCTCAGCCTCCTAAAGTGCTGGAATTACAGGCATGAACCATCGCGCCCAGACTCATATAGATCATTTTTAATCTCTTGACATCCTTCCCCAATCTACCTGCTTTTGTTTATTTTTCAGAGTCCTCAAGTCATTGCTTTTTGTACTTTAAATAAAGACTTCAGTCATAGTAGGAGAGATAGACTGTAATGGACTTACTTCCTCATAGTTGCACGAGAGGTTCCAAGAAGGAGTAAGTTTTGGAGTACTAGGAGAAACCCCAGGTGAAATTGAAAGCTTGAAAATTATGCATTAAACATGGCTCTGAGGAAACTATTTGAGGCTTACACATATTTAGCTGAGCATCGGGCCAGAAACTGCAGTGGGGTGAGGAATGAATGGGAGGGAAACAGTGGGGATGGGTGTAGACTATTAAGTTTGGTTGTGAAGGAAGGTTAGAAAAAGGACAATAATCGGTGTGGGGGAGATGAAGATTGAGTAACATTTAAAAGTAAAGAGGATAGAGTGTGTACCCAAAGGTCAGTTGGTAGATTTGCTGGTGGTTAAGATGAGCTAGTTCTCCTTGATTTTCTATTTTTCCCTGTGACATAATATGTGAGTTATTAGCTGAGAATCAGAAAAGGAGGAGTTGAAGGCTCAAAAAGAGAAATGTACAAGAATCATCTTGATAAGAAAGAAAGTTAACATACCAGTGAAAGATTGTAGGATCGAGAAGCAGTGTTGGGGGAGGCACTTTTATGTAGTGCGAACCTGAAACTTGATTTCGTTCAATCTTCTAGCTCAATACTTTATTGTCTTCTTGTCTTCTAGTGGCTTTCAACTTCAGCCCACATCTGCAACCCACTACCGTAGCCACACACTACACCCTGTGGTTATCCAGTTGTGAGTCCTATTGGAGAGGATGAGGTAGGCCTGTTAGGGAAAACCTAAGGAGAGGTACAGAGGTTAGATGAAGACAGGGAGATATTATCCTCAAGGTTATTCAGAGAATCATAGAGAAAAGAAGAAAGCGGTAGTTAATAAGGAGCCTTGGGTTCCTTAGAAGGAAATTAACCTGCCATCAAACTGATGGTGTTTAGATTGGAAACACAAATGGATAATGAGTTAACCAATTGAAGTAAATCAGATCAGGAGTATAAATCTGAGGAGTGAGGAGTGAAGCCTGACAAGGGAGGAGGTACAAAATGACAATCCATGGGTATCTAGTTGGTCATTCTTTCTACATAAGCTATTGTACAACTCACAGAGTGAGGATGAATGCTTATAAATAACAGACTGGAATGAGCAACTCAGAATTGCTCCACCTCTAAAATAAAATCACAATATTCCATGCTCTGCCTGTAAACTACTATCCTTTACTATTATCATGTTTGCAATTCATCTGCATCAACTTTTTAATTCTATCAATTTTGTTCCAATCAATTGTTCCTAATTGATCAGCCCATTTTGGTAACTCTTGTTTTGTTCTGATCCTGAACACTGGTCTTTCATTTCAGTCTTTCTTCCTGGAGACCCGCAAATCTCTGAATCCATTTTCTTCCTTATATCTGTCCTTAAAACAACTTCCCTCCACTTTCAGATAAATCTAGTCCTCTGACCTCTACTCTCCTATTCATACTATTAAACACAGCTAAAATGCCTCTATTTTGGGCTGTTATTCACATCTTCCATCCTAGCACCTTATTCATACTACCATCTTCCCTCACCAGGATCACCACCACTAGCCTTATACTCTTGACTGTCACTCATACCTCTTAGAGTCAGTTCTCCACACATTAGACAAAGTGAACTTCATAAAACATAAATCAGTTTGCATTACTTCTTTGCTATAAACTTTCAAAGGCTTGTCATTTCCATTAGGACTCTGGCCTACACAGGCCCCCATGATCTAATCCTGCCCGTCCCTTCCACCTGTGCCATCACAATCTCCTCCTCTTTCCTGGCCTTCTTGCCATTTCTTAAAAATGACATGCTCATTCCTATATCAGGCTGTTACACTTGGTCATCTCTTCCCAGAATTCCACACACCTTCTCCATCTTACACAGGTCAAGCTCAGATATCACCCATTTGTCTCTCTGTAAAAAATGGACCTCCTCCTTCATTGTTATCTCTGCCTTTATTCTGCTTTGTTTTTTTCCTCCAGCATTTATCATTCTCTGAAACTATATTTGTTTGCTTGTTTATTTCTTGGCTGTAGCCCACACTAGACCAGAAACTCCTCAAAAGCAAGACCTCAAAACTATCTTGCTTGGCTCCCATATCATGACTTATAAGACAGTACTCAGCATACAATAGACACCTGGTAAATACTTGTTGGATCTGTTGAATTATTAACATGAAAGCTAAAATCCTCTAGAATAATGGTGGAAGTCAGGGTGAGAGTGAGGTGTCAATGTCACCTGATGTGTTGAAGAAAAGACAATTTTACTATTTGAGATAAAAGGCTGAAATATAATATGCTAAAGAGTTGTTGCTGAATTTAAATTTTTTAGGGGATCTATATTAAAATATGCTGTATATTTGATGTTAGAGCTAGAGGTCAATGCAACCCATTCACAGGGTTTGCAAGTATCGTTTGTGTCATCCTCAGTGGTGCAAAAAAAAGTTGCCCTATTAAAAGATAAATGTAAGTAGCTTATGCAGAAGTAATTAGGTATATTTTTCACTCTTTTTGGGTCCAGATCTGGCATGGTTCCTAGGCATGTGAGATTAGTGATGGGGGAAAAATGTAAATATATAGCTAATGCAATACACTTCACACAAATATTTTGCTCTATACAGTGTTCAGCATTTTAACTAACTCCATGGATTTCAGTAGGAAGTCTCAAAAATGTATCATGCCTTTTCTGTATTTTATAGGAAGAATATCATTAATTTAGCTGCTATTCGAAAGTAGAACTTAGAAAATTGAGTATAACTGGAAAATAAGGGGCTTAACTAAGACAGCCTCTGCTTATCTATTTTTAAAATGTTCAGATTTAACTAGATGACTATGACCATGAAGCACTCCTCAAGCTCTTTGGTTCTGTAGGTGTATGGCAGTTTCCTGGAGAGAGTCATATGGATCCACCATTACCTCCCCGTTGACATTAGGCAGATGTTCATTAGATTGGTTTGATAGGTGTGATGGTTAATACCGAGTGTCAACTTGATTGACTTGAAGGATGTAAAGTATTGTTCCTGGGTGTGTCTGTGAGGGTGTTGCCAAAGGAGATTAACATTTGAGTCATTGGACTGGGAGAGGCAGACCCACTCTTCATCTCAGTGGGCACAATCTAATCCACTGCCAGCGTGGCCAGAATAAAAGCAGGCAGAAGAATGTGGAAGGAGTAGACGGTCTTAGTCTCCTGGTCTAATTCTTTCTTTCACACTGGATGCTTCCTGCTCTCGAACATTGGACTCCAAGTTCTTAAGCTTTGGGACTCTTGGACCTTTGACCACAGACTGAAGCCTACACTGTTGGTTTCTGTACTTTTGAGGTTTTAGGACTCGGACTGGCTTCCTTGTTCCTCAGCTTGCAGATGGCCTATTGAGGGATCTCACTTTGTGATCGTGTGAGTCAATACTCCTTAATAAACTCTCCTTTATATCTACATCTATCCTATTAGTTCTGTCCCTCTAGCGAACCTTGACTAATACAATAGGGAAGCCAAAATGGCTGTCATTAATATTCCTAATAAAAGAATTATTATCTATGCCAACTCTGGAGAGCCACAGATAAGCTATACATAGGTCAAAGTGTAAACCAGGGGGTTCTCTGAGTGTGGTTCTTGGACCAGCAGCATCTGGTGACATTCAGAAATACAAATTATTTGGCCCCACTTCAGACCACCGAATTAGAAACTCCAGAGGTGGAGTTCAGCAGTTTAACAAGTTCTCCAGGTGATGCTGAGGCACATCACAGTTGGAAATGGTGAGGGAAGTAGGAATTTCAGCAGTTCAAGTGCTGAAATGTAGATCTTAACAAAAGTGCTAAATGAATACAGAGGAGAAAGGAATAAGCATCTGAGATATTTGGACCTTGTTTCATGAATAGGAGTTCAGACAAAGTTAGGGAAGTCTTCTGAGGCATGGGAAACAAGACATGCAAAGATTGGGGAGGTTAGGAAGACCAGACCGATTCAAAGACGTACAATAGCTCAGTGGGGCTTGGGGTAGCAGAGTGCACTCTTTTTCTTAGATATGCTTCCTCCTCTTGGCTCCATGATGCCACACATGATGCTGGTGATAAAGGAGACTGAGCGAGGGTGAAGATTCACACTGCCAGTTAGGGCTTGGACATTGGCCGCCTATGGGTTAAATTGTGCTTGCAGATGGGCTGTATTTGGTATTGTACAAACACTATGTATTTGGCACAGTATTATACAAATAAATGTGAACATTTAATAATTAGTAGTTTGGATATACATATAAATGTGCATATATTTATATTATGTATAAATATATATGTTAACATATAAAAACATATATATTATATATTTTTAAAATTTTCATTTTGGCTTTTCATCTTCATTTTTGGCTTTTCTCAAAGACACAGATGATTGACCCACATTTCTAACAATAACAATTTGCTGATTCCAGGATCAGCTGCTGCTTTTTGTTGGGTCATGTCTTCTGCATTTCTCCACAATCCCCAACAACCTCCTTTTATGTCCACAATAATTATCACACTCAGATTTTTCTTTTCATATAGTAAAGAAATTGTTCTCCATTGTCGTGTCAAAATCAAAGGTGAAAAATACAAGAAGGACCAAGAGTGCTGCCTGCCTCTTTCAAAACAAATGGGAAAGAGTATAATTTTGGAAGGAAGTCAGGAAAAGAATATTTCTTCATGTTTGTTAATTCCAAAGAAACTTGTAAATAGAATTTAATAGGAGTAAAAATGAAAAAAATGATAAGCTCTGACTTGGAAAACCTTCACAAATTAAGTAATAACAGAAAAGGGTATTCAAGAGTGAATAGGAGTTTTTCCAGATGAAAATTAACCCATTAGATAGTCATTCATTCAATAAAATGTGGAATCTGAGGCAATTAGTCGTTTTGGAAGTGTTTAGCTTTTTTTTCTGTAATTAAATTGATAATCTCTCATTACAGGGCCACATATCATCTGGCCGTTGTTCAAGGCTACATTTTAATTACCCTGGCCTGAGGTCCTCCTTGAGCCCAAAGGTGCCTGGAAGTCCTTTTTAATAAGAAATTCATGCTCAAGGCTTGCTTGATGCCATAGCTATTCACATTTGAAAATGAGCAGTGGAGATGCATTGTGTAAATCAAAAGCCTGAGGAAAAATAGTTAACCCAACATGTTCTGAGCTTGTTCATGTTTCCTTGAGGGAATTTATTGTGAATGAATACTGCTATGTCACTAACATATTTAAAGGAGAAAAGCAAAAAGCACCAGAATCTAACCTTGTATGCATGTATATAGAGGTTCCTTTAAAAGACTAAGGCAAAATAACCTCTCTTAAGAATCTTGGCTGGCCACTTAAACAGAAGCAGAGGTGGTAGATACTCCCGCTATTCACTAATTGAGAGACTTCTCCAGTTCCAGCAGTGGCTTGCTGTCCTGAAGTGGAGTTTGCAGTTCAGATCCGAATGGAGACAAATTCCTTATGGGGACGCCCAATTATGGGTCCTGATGGCCTGCGCCAAGTGCAGCATGACTCAGTTAGCACACACCTGCTGGAGAGGTCCCCGTGCCAGGGACAGGCTCAAGCGCCACTTAGCCTTGTCTGCTTGTGCATTTGTTGTCTAGTGCTTTGTGACTAGACAGGGGGAGCGTAATGGCGTCCCTCATAGCTGGAGGCCTGGAAAGAGGATGTAAGTATGATTACTGCTGACAGTGAATGCAGCATCATCATCAGAGCCGGTGGTGAAGATGCTGCTTTTGCATCCCAGGTACTTTGGTTTCCATCCCGGAAAGGTTTCTCATAGGAAACTGACTGATCTTTCAAACAAAATGACTAAATTAACTAAGTTGTTTCTACCTCTTTTATTTCAGTTCCTCATCCCTAAAACACTAAGACTAATGGCAGTTGAGAGGTAAAATGTTTGCTAAGCAACACAAAGGTTTAGAGTGAATGCCCAAAGATCTTTGCCATCACCTTGTCTTCTGCAGACAGTGCAGTGACTGGGAGAGGAGAAGTGGGAAATGTGAGCTGTCACATACAATTTGCATGCATTTGAACACGCACTGTATGCACACGAACTCAAAGTGGTTCATGAGATATGCCCATTAACTCATAGTGAAGCCATCTGCACTTTATAATGTCAAAGGAGATCACTAGAAATAATAGACTTGAGGATAATGTACGTGTATAGGAATAAAATAAATATAGAAAATAAGAAGCAGTGTGGCCAGCTTGGCTACAAGCCTTGCCTTTTTGTGCCTTCTCTCCTGAGGCAGCCTGGTTCATGTTCCTTCATAATCCCTGCATCTGGAAATCCTCACACCCTTTTACATGTAAGCCTCTATTGAGCCATTTAGTTCTGGTCTCAGCTCAGAAAACTTTTCCCTGGAATTAATGGTAATTATGATACCATAATTATTCATATCTGTAACTGAGTCTGCAGCAGTGACTCCCTTATTTTCCTTCATAAATTCAACTCATATCCGTTAAGCAGTTATATGCCAGACATATTTTAAGTACAAGAAATACACAGATAAAGGGAGAAAATAGTAAACAAGTAAACAAATGAAAGAACTGATAATTTCAAACATCAAGTGCTGTGACGGAGTACTTAGGCACTCAGAGGTGAAACAGGCGGAAGAGGTTTCAGAGGAAAGTGAAGAGTACTGCCCATCATGTAGGAACATTCCAGAAAAGGAAGTGTGTGAAGAAGAAAAGAGTGCTCAGTTTCATCATCTGCGGTCTGCTTGTGAGCTTGGGCAAGGGGGAAGCCAACGGAGACCTTAGTAAGAATATTTTGATGGAATCATGGGAACAAAGGCTCTTCTGGTGGGAGAATGCAGAAAATAAGAAGACAGGCATCCTGCTTCATTCATCTTTGTACCATTTTTGTACCTCCATTGTCTAATACATAGTAGTTACTTAATAAATGCCTGAATATACTAATTTCCTGGTCCTTTACCCCAGCCCATGTTTGAATTTCATTATTGGACCTCATGATGTCTTACATAAGTATCTTCTACAGTAATGACATGCTGCAGCATTAATTTATTTATTTGAATATCTGCCCCTACCAAACCACTCAATCTCTGACTGAAGAATTTTGTCATATTCATTGTTGTGTCCTGAGACCTCAACTCTGTTTCTGTAATACAGCAGTCATTCAGTTAATAACTGTTTCTGGAATATAGCAGTCATTCAGTTAACAAATACTGGAGGAATAAATATTCGATAACAATATTTGCCTCATTTTCTTTTCTAAAATTAGCAAAAATTTTCAAGCCCAACTAAAGAATAGCCTAAGCCTTGGGTATATAGAAAGGAGATTTTAAACGCACGTAAGCCTTGAGAAATATAATAAAAATTTTATAAAGGAGAGGCACAAAAGAGCAAACTTTAGACTTGTTACTGTTAGGAATTGAGTTTATAAGCTGAGATTTACTACTATAAGAATGGCTAACATTTATTAAATGCTTATTTTTTGATAGAAAGTGTGCTAAATGATGAATTTACATGAACTAGCTTAATTTGCAGAGCAATCTTATTAGATAAGTAACATTATCAGTCCCATTCTACAGATGAGAAAACTAAGGTTTGGAGATGACTTACACTTGTCAGAGGTCACACAGATTTAAAGCCAGGCATGACTCAAGAATGTGACCTTTCACCTTGTGCTCATCTTTGAGATATGATTTTAATAACGTGGGTGGGAGAAGTCTTCACTCAAGTCTCTATTCAAACTGTTATGAACCTTAATTTTATTATATAAAATGTCACAGTTCCAACAATAATCAAAGAACTATCAGTTACTGTTCACTTATTGAATCTCATACACCGTGCTAGGCACTTACATCATTAACTCCGTTCTTTGTGGGATAAGTATCATTGTCCCCATGTGCAGATGAGAAAAGTGAGGCACTGGGAGCTTATACATATCATCCAATATTACAGAGATAATTAGTGGTTAGGAGGGAATTTTCATCTTTTCAGATCCCCAAGTCCATGAGTTTCTACTTTTCATGTTACCTTCCCTTACATTCAAATGTAGCAGTATCACAAGTACCAAAAACAAACAAAACAAAACACAACAGCACCTTCTTAACTTGGGTGATAAATAACACCAAACAGAACCAGGGGCCGTCCAATAAAGAAGTCCAGAGTCTATTTTTAAGCAACCAATTTTGCAAAGGTTCTCAGTGTCCCCAGGAAATAAGACAATAGAAAAGTAGATCTATGTAGGTATAAGGCAATCTCTCTTTCCCTCTCTCTCTTTCTTACTCTTTCTCCCTCTCATGCCTCTACCTCCTGCTCCAATAGCCAGCTTGGTTCATTTATTTATTTTCCATGTTCTGGACACCTTTGATGAGCCACCCAGCACTGACTCAGCGGAGCTGGACCTTCACTTGGGGCCCAATTCTCGGCAGCTGCTGTAGCTCTGCGTTTGCCTAGAGCGATGTGCCAGCTGTCTCCGACTGCATTACACCACAGTAATGTGAACAACTGGAAGCAATAATGTGTCTCCCCATTTGCCTAACAATACCAACATGGACAATAACTCAGAAGACTGAAGATTTGTGCTGTAATTTAATAAACCCCATGCACATTTCTACAATTGAGTATCACATCTGTGCAATGGATCCTAGAAGTGTAATATTCTTTTATAAGGGACCATTAACCAATCTTAAGTTTATAGGTTTCCTTAAATCTTTTTCATCAGCTGTTAAACTACAGTAAAGAGAAAATTGCCTCTTATGAGACAAGGGATAGTAAAATACAAAGACTGTGATTAAACGTCAATCAATTAAGGATTATAATATAATAAAATGCTGACTGATGATTAAAATGAGCAATTTCTAGGAGAACTGTATAAGCAATATTAAGAATTATTTTTAAAGTCAGTAGAATAAGCTTCAATTAGATAACATTATATATGAGTCCTTCCTTTATTAAAACAAAAGATTCATAATAATTATTCCTCAGGTATAAAGATCCCAAAATTGGCATTGCAGTTCTGTACTAAAAAGTATTTTTTTAGCTTCTCATTTTAATATTCCCTAGTCTACAGAATTTTAAATTTGTTTCTGAACAGAATAAATAACAGCATTTTTGCTTCAGCTAGTTTTCCACCAGTGCATGCAGCTGCGCAACAGTTTATGAAAATGGGTTGTGTAGTAAAACCACCAAACAAACAAACAACATTGCAATTGAGGTAACAAAACACTGACTAGAACTTAGGCCCCAAAAAGGAGCTTTGGGACTGTTTATAAAAGTTAGCAATCTAAGCCTTCCTGAAATGGTCCCTTAGAGAATTTTTCCCTTGAAGGCCAGAACACACATCTGTCTAGGAAGAGTTACAAGTAATCTAAAACTATTCACTTTATTCATTTTCTGCCTTCCATCCATCACATATCCGTAACCATCAGCTTTTCTGCTTTGGGCTGGAGTTATGTTAGAAGATCTGGGCTAATTATGTCAGGTTTAGCCGGGTAGCATGCAAGAAAAACCAAGAGAGGCTTTTTCCTCTTTGCTCTTGCTGTCATATTCTTTTCTCCCAGTTCTCTATTTTCATCCTCTTGCTAATATTATTCACAAAAGTCTTTTTGCCTTCTTTTTTGTACTGAGCTGCTCCTTCCTCAGAACTTCTCTCCCCTATTGCCTTCCCAAAGCAATTTTTCTGCTACACTGCTTGTACCTGGTCCCTTTGCAACTGTGAGGGCATTCCAACTCCTGCCAGTTTGCAGGAAGCATTTCGAAGCTTGTTGCAACAGCTGGCTTATATGAGCCTTGAAGGACAAGCATGCATACACGTGGCAGCATATTTGAAGCACTAAAGCATCTGGTAAAGTAGGCAGAGACCAAAAGGTGCAGGTAACTCACAGCTTTGCTAGAAACTGCACTGGAAGAGACTTGCACAACAGTCAGTGAAAGGAGCATAATTAATGAACAAATCCCACTGCAGCCGGGCTTCTGCCCTTATCACTCTATGGAAACTGCTCTGGTGAAGGTCACCACTGACCTTCTAATTACCCAAAGAAACAGATGCTTTTCAGTCAATGCTTTTACTAGGCAGCTCTGCTGGACACGGCAGGACAGCTGAGTGGCAGGCAGAAAATCACTCACTCACTAAGTTACAAATCAGGAATTTAAAACAGGTAGGTTTAAGCCCAAATTCAGGATATTTCCATTAAACTGAGTTACCTCTCAACATTTCACAGATACAATTTAAAAGAACGAGTGGGGAAAATGGATTGACTACACAATTATTTTTCCTTCTTTGTAGAACAGATCTAAGGTGACAGTAATGATATTTTCAAGTCTATAGCCACCAGGACCAAGAGAATGGGAGACAGCACAGTAAAGAAAAGAGATTTCTAAAAGATAGAAAGAGGCAAGAACCCAAAGTGATTGCAGGGATTAAAAGAAAACCTTTTAAAAACCTGTGATTAGTACCCTAAGAGAAGTAAAATCTGTATAGACATATCTCGTTTATTGCACTTCACTTCATTGTACTTCACAAATTTGTACTTTTTCCAAGTTGAAAGTTTGTGGCAACTCTGTTGAGCAAGTCTAATTAGTGCCATTTTTCCAACAGCAGGTGCTCACTTTATGTTTCTGTGTCATATTTTGGTAAATCTCTTGTTATTTCAAGCTTTTCATTATTATCTGTTATGGTGACCAGTGCTCAGTGATCTTTGATGTTACTACTGTAATTGTTTTGGCATCATGAGCTGCACCTGTATGCCATGGCAAGCATAAACAGTACATGTGCTCCGCAGACTGGCTGTTCCCCATCTCTCTCCTACTCTTCAGGCCTCCCTCTTCCTTTAGACACAAGAATACTAAAACTAGTCCAATCGATAATCCTATAATGGCCGCTACATATTTAAGTGAAAGGAAGTCACAAGTCTCTCACTGTACAGCAAAAGTTAGAAATAATAAATAAGGAAGATTGTTGAAGGGTGAGACAGGTTGAAAGTGAGGGCTCTTGCTCCAAACAGTTAGCCAGGTTGTGAATGCAAAGGAAAAGTTTCTGAAATTAAAAGTGCTTCTCCTGCAAGCACATGAATGATAAGAAAGTAAATTAGCCTTATTGCTAATAAGGAGAAAGTTTGAGTGCTCTGGTTAGAAGATCAAACCAGCGACAACATTTTCTTAAGTCAAAGCCTAAGCCACATAGCAAGGCCCTAATTCTCCTCAATCCTAGGAAGGCAGAAAGAGCTGAGGAAGCTTCAGAAGAAAAGTTTGAAACTAGTAGAGGTTGGTTCAAGAGGTTTAAGAGAAGGAGCCATCTGTATAACATAAAAGTGCGAGGAGAAGCAGCAAGTGCTGATGGAGGAGTGCAGCAAGTTATCTGGAAGATCCAGCTCAGATCATTGATGAAAGTTGCTACACTAAACAACATTTTCAATGTAGACAAAACAGCCTTCTATTGGAAGAAGACGCCATCTAGGAGCTAGAGAGGAAATGTCAACATCTGACTTCAAAGCTTCAACGAACAGGTTGACTCTCTTCTTAGGCTAATGCGACTGGTGACGTTAAGTTAAAGCCAATGATTTTTTTTTTCCATTCTGAAAATCCTAGGACCCTTAAGAAGTATGCTAAATTTATTCAGCCTGTGCTCTATAACTAGAACTATAAAGTCTGGATGACAGCACATCTGTTTTTACAGCAGAGTTTACTGAATATGTTAAGCCCATTGTTGAGACCTATTGCTCAGAAAAAATTTCCTAACTAGACTCCCTTCCTTGCTGGGCAGGGCATCTCTGAAAAAAGGCAGCAGCACATCAGGGACTTATAAATAAAGCCTCACCTTCCCAAGACAGAGCACCTGGGAAAAGGGGCAGCTGTGAATTCTGCTGCAACAGACTTAAACATCCCTGCCCAGAAGCTCTGAAGGGAGCAATGGAGCTCCCAGCATAGCACTTGAGCTCTGATAAGGGACAGACTGCCTCCTCAAGTGGCTCCCTGACCCTCACATATCCAAAGAGACACCTCATAGAGGAGAGCTCTGGCTGACATCTTGTGGGTACCCTGCTGGGGCGAAGCTACCAGAGGAAGGAACAGGCAGTAATCCTTGCTGTTCTACAGCCCCTGTGGGTGATTCCCAGGCAAGCAGTATCTGGAGTGAATCTTCAGCAGTCCTGCAGCAGAGGGGCCTATCAGGAGGAAAACTGAAAAACAGAAAGAAATAGCTTCAACATCAACTCAGAGGATGTCCACTTAGAGACCCCATCCGAAAATCACCAGCTTCAAGGACCAAAGGTAGATAAATCTATGAAGTTGGAAGAAATCACCAAAATCAGAATGCCTCTCCTCCACCAAGGGATCACAACTCCTCACCAGCAAGGGAACAAAACTGGATGGAGAATGGGTTTGACAAATTGACAGAAGAAGGCTTCAGAAGGTGGGTAATAACAAATTTCTCTGAACTAAAGGAACATGTTCTAACCCAATGAAAAGAAACTAAGAACCTTGAAATCATGTTACATGAAATGCTAACTAGAATAACCAGCTTAGAGAAGAACATAAACGACTTGATGGAGCTGAAAAGCACAGCACAAGAACGTCGCAAAGCATACACAAGTTTCAATGGCTGAATCAATCAAGCAGAAGAAAGGATATCAGAGACTGAAGATCAAGTCAATGAAATAAAATGAGAAGGCAATATTAGAGAAAAAAAAGTGAAAAGAAATGAACAAAACCTCCAAGAAATATAGGATTATGTCAAAAGACCTAATCCACGTTTTACCGGTGTACCTGAATGTAACAGGGGAGAAAGAATCCAAGCCAGAAAACACTCCAGGATATTATCCAGGAGAACTTCCCCAACCTAGCAAGGCAGGCTAACATTCAAATCCAGGAAATACAGAGAACACCACAAAGATATTTCTCATGAGGAGCAATACCAAGGCACATAATTGTTAGATTCACCAGGGTTGAAATGAAGGAAAAAGTGCTAACGGCAGCCAAAGAGAAAGGCTTCCCTTTACCCACAAACGGAAGCCCATCAGACTCACAGCAGATCTCTTGGCAGAAACCCTACAAGCCATAAGAGAGTAGGGGCTAATATTCAACATCCTTAAAGAAAAGAACTTTCAACCCAGAATTTCATATCCAGCCAAACTAAGCTTCATGAATGAAGGAGAAATAAAATCCTTTATGGACAAGTAATTGCTGAGAGATTTTGTCACCACCAGGCCTGCCTTATAAGAGCTCCTGATGGAAGCACTAAACATGGAAAGGAACAACCAGTACCAGCTACTGCAAAAACATATCAAATGGTAAAGACTATTGACACAATGAAGAAACTACATCAACTAATGGGCAAAACAGCCAGCCAGTATCAAAATGGCAGGATCAAATTCACACATAACAATATTAACCTTAAATGTAAATGGGCTTAATGCCCAATCAGAAGACACAGACTGGCAAATTGATGAACAGTCAACACCCATCAGTGTGCTGTATTCAGGAGACCCATCTCACATGCAAAGACACATTTGGCCAGATACATAAAGCAAGTTCTTAATGACTTACAAAGAGACTTAGACTCCCACACAATAATAGTGAGAGCCTTTAACACTCCACTGTCAATATTAGACAGATCAACAAGACAGAAAATTAACAAGGATATCCAGGACTTGAATGCATCTCTGGAGCAAGCAGACCTAATGCACATCTACAGAACTCCCTATCCCAAATCCACAGAATATACATTCCTCTCAGCACCACACCATGCTTACTCTAAAATTGACCACATAATTGGAAGTAAATGACTCCTCAGCAAATGAAAAAGAACAGAAATCATAACAACTAGTCTCTCAGACCACAGTGCAATCAAATTACAACTCAGGATTAAGAAACTCACTCAGAACCTCACAACTACATGGAAACTGAACAACCTACTCCTGAATGACTACTGAATACAAAATGAAATGAAGGTGGAGATAAAGATGTTCATTGAAACCAACGAGAACAAAGACACAATATACTAGAATCTCTGGGACACATTTAAAGCACTGTCTAGAGGGAAATTTATAGCACTAAATGCCCACATAAGAAGCAAGAAAGGATCTAAAATCGACACCCTATCATCAAAATTAAAAGAGCTAGAATAGCAAGAAGAAATAAATTCAAAAGCTAGCAGAAGACAAGAAATAACTAAGATCAGAGCAGAACTGATGGAGATAGAGACACAAAAACCGTTCAAAAAAATCAAGAAATTAAGAGCTGATTTTTTGAAAAAATCAACAAACTAGATAGACCACTAGCCATACTAATAAAAAAGAAAATAGAGAATAATCGAATAGATGCAATAAAAAATGGTAAAGGAAATATCACCACCAATTCCACAGAAATACAAACTGCCATTAGAGATTACTACAAACAATTCTATGCCCATAAACCAGTAAAACTAGAAGAAATGGATAAATTCCTGAATACTTACACTCTCCCAAGACCAAAGCAGGAAGAAGTTGAATCGTTGAATAGACCAATAACAGTCTGAGGTTGAGGCAGCAATTAATAACCTACCAACTAAAAACAGTCCCAAGTCCAGATGGGTTCACAGCCAAATTCTACCAGACATACATAAAGGAACTGGTACCATTCCTTCTGAAACTATTCCAAACAAAACAAAAAGAGGGAATCCTGTCTAACTAATTTTATGAGACCAACATCATTCTGATACCAAAACTTGGCAAAGACACAACTAAAAGAGAAAACTTCAGGCCAGTATCCATGATGAACTTCGATGCAAAAATCTTCAATAAAATACTTACAAACAGAATGCAACAGCACATCAAAAAGCTTATTCATCACGATCAAGTAGGCTTCATCCTGGGGATGCAAGGCTAGTTCAACATATGCAAATCTATAAACGTAATCCATCACATAAACAGAACCAAAGACAAAAACCACATGATTATCTCAATAGACGCAGAGAAGGCCTTTGACAAAATTCGACAGCCTTTTATGCTAAAAACTCTTAAACTAAGTATCAATGGAACGTGTCTCAAAATAATAAAAGCTATTTATTGCAAATCCACAGCCAATATCATACTGAATGGGCAAAAACTAGAAGCATACCCTTTGAAAACTGGCACTAAACAAAGGTGTCCTCTCTCACCGTTCCTATTCAACATAGTATTGGAAGTTCTAGCCAGAGCAATCAAGCAAAAAAAAGAAATAATGAGTATTCAATTAGGAAAAGAGAAAGTGAAATTGTCTCTATTTGTAGATGACATGATTGTATATATAGAAGACTCATCATCTCAGACCAAAATCTCCTTAAGATAACAAACAACTTCAGCAAAGTCTCAGGAAACAAAATCAATGTGCAAAAATCACAAGCATTCCTAAACACCAACAACGGACAAACTGAGAGCCAAATCATGAGTGAACTCCCATTCACAATTGCTACAAAGAGAATAAAATATAGAGGAATACAACTAACAAAGGACGTGAAAGATCTCTTCAAGGAGAACTACAAACCACTGCTCAATGAAATAAGAGAGGACACAAACAGATGGAAAAACATTTCGTGCTCATGGTTAGGAAGAATCAATATTGTAAAAATGGCCATACTGCCCAGAGTAATTTATAGATTCAGTGCTATCCTCATCAAACTACCATTGACCTTCTTCACAGAACTGGAAAAAAACACCTTAAACTTCATATGGAACCAAAAAAGGGCCCTCATAGCCAAAACAATCTTAAACAAAAAGAACAAAGCTGGAGGCATCACACTACTTGACTTCAAACTATACTACAAGTCTACAGTAATCAAAGCAGCATGATACTGGTACCAAAACAGAGATATAGACAAATGGGACAGAACAGAGGTCATGGAAGTAATGCCACACACCTACAGCCATCTGATCTTTGACGAACCTGACAAAAACAAGCAATGGGGAAAGGACTCCTTGTTTAACAAATAGTTTTGGAAAAACTGGCTAGCCATGTGCAGAAAGCCGAAACTGGACCCATTCCTTACTCCTTATATAAAAATTTACTCCAGATTGATTAAAGATTTAAATATAAGACCTAACACCATAAAAACCCTAGAAGAAAACATAGTCAATGCCATTCAGGACATAGGCATAGGCAAGGAATTCATGACTAAAACACCAAAAGCAATGGCAACAAAAGCCAAAATAGACAAATGGGGTCTAATTAAACTTAAGAGCTTCTGCACAGCGAAAGAAACAATCATTAGAATGAACTGGCAACCAACAGAATGGGAAAAAATGTTCACAATCTACCCATCTGACAAAGGGATAATATCCAGAACCTACAAAGAACTAAAACAAATATACAAGACCAAAACAAACAACCCCATCAAAAAGTGGGTGAAGGATATGAAGAGACGCTTTTTAAAAGAAGACATTTATGTGGCCAACAAACATATGACAAAATGCTCACCATCACTAGTCATTAGAGAAATGCAAATCAAAACCATACTGAGATACAAAATCATGCCAGTTAGGATGGGGATCATTAAAAATTCTGGAAAAAACAGATGCTGGAGAGGATGTGGAGAAATAGGAACGCTCTTACACTGTTGGTGGGAGTGTAAATTAGTTCAACCACTGTGGAAGACAGTGTGGCAATTTCTCAAGGATCTAGAAATAGAAATACCATTTGACCCAGCAATCCCATTACTGGGTATATACCCAAATAATAAATCATTCTATTATAAAGACAAATGCACATGTATGTTCATTGTGGCACTGTTTACAATGGCAAAGAGTTTGAACCAACCCAAATGCCCATCAATGATAGACTGCATAAAGAAAATGTGGCACATATACACCATGGAATACTATGCAGCCATTAAAAAGGATGAATTCATGTCCTTTGCAGGGCCATGGATGAATCTGTAAAGCATCATTCT
>CAUYLG010062146.1:0-35658 GCA_963573385.1 Cacajao melanocephalus
TGAAGGTGGAAATGCCTGGGGTATTTGGGCAGTGATGGTAGATTAGCAGGGGGTCCCTTCACCACTTCAAGGAGAACTACAAACCACTGCTCAAGGAAATAAGAGAGGATATAAACAAATGGAAAAACATTCCATGCTCATAATCAGTATCGTGAAATGGCCATACTGCCCAAAGTAATCTATAGATTCAATACCATCCCCATGAAGCTATCATTGACTTTCTTCATAGAACTGGAAAAATCCACCCTAAATTTCAAATGGAACCAAAAAAGAGCCCACATAGCCAAGACAATTCTAAGCAAAAAAAAGCTAGAGGCATCATTCTACCTGACTTCAAACTATACTACAAGGCTGCAGTAACCAAACAGCATGGTACTAGTACCAAAACAGTTATGTAGACCAATGGAACAGAACAGAGGCCTCAGAAACCACCATTCTCAGCAAACTAACACAACAACAGAAAACCAAACACTGCATGTTCTCACTCATAAATGGGAGGTGAACAATGAGAACACATAGACACAGAGAGGGGAACATCACACACCAGGGAGTGTTGGGGGGTAGGGGGCTAGGAGAGGAATAGCATTAGGAGAAATACCTAATGTAGATGACGTGGTGATGGATGCAGCCCACCACCATGGCGTGTGTATACCTATGTAACAAACCTGTATATTCTGCAAATGTACCCAAGAACTTAAAGTACGATAAAAAAAAAAGGCTTCAGAAATAATGCCACACACCTACAACCATCTGATCTTCAACAAACCTGACAAAGACAAGCAATAGGGAAAGGATTTCCTATTTAATAAATGGTGTTGGGAAAACCGGCTAGCCATGCGCAGAAAACTGAAACTGCACTTTAGTGTAACAGAAAAATAAAACACAATAAAATTGTATTGGAAAATGTCCTGCTTCTTAGAATTTTAAACCAAAATTTCTTTTCTGTTATTTTCTACATCAAAATTATTACATTTGATGAGAGAATACAAATAGAAACTTTATGAATAAAACTCCATATAAGGCTTGCTATTACAGAAAGCATGTAGATTATTGTAAAACAATTGACAAACATTAATTTATGAATAAAAAATAAGCAAGAAGTCTATATGTTAGACACTGATATTTTTACATGTATTCTCAAATATTCCACTTTATTTCTACCCTTTCTGCTCTATACAAAAATCCCTTGAAACAGATGTTATTAATTCCAATCATAAATGAGAAAACAGAGGCTTAAAGACATTAAACAGACTTCCTCTAATTCATACAGCTAGTATTTCCTAGATCTCTCACTCCAAAGTCCATTATCCTTTCAACATATAATTATTCATCTTTATTGAACACATTTATAGATAATAGGAGCCCAAAGGTAGGAGAAAAACAGAAACACATACATACAAAATAAAACTACAAAATATAATAATAAATTTCAGTAAATAATTTCAACTACATCAGACAATAAAAAAGTTAAAGAGAAACATAATACCAGACAAAAATTATAGTAAACAATTTGTATTCCCCCAGTGGGATTTGCAATATATGCCCAGTGATGTAGTTAATAAACTCTAGGGATTTTCTGCTCTTCTTGTAGAAATATGGACAAGTTAGCAAAAACAACAATTAAAAAATGGCATAACTGCTCTGTCTCATGTAAACCTAATATTTAAAAAACATCCTGAAAAATGTTAAGCAGTGATTGAACAATTTGTATTCTTACTTCACTAGTTTCTAGTTTACCCTAGAAAGCTTTTTCCAGCGTTCATTTATAAAACATTTCTACCACTTCTACTGTTGTTTGTATTTCTACCATTTTTCATATTTTCCCAATTTTTACACCATTACTCATATTTTTTCAATTTTTCTGATTGAACAGATGAAAAGTGGCAGATACAGAATAATTACATAGAAGTGAATAACAAATCAAACCATATACTGATAGAGACTAAATATTAATTTGTAATTTTAAGATCATCATGAAATGATACAAAAAACAAAGAAAATAATACATTTCATGGTCATTTTTAAAAAGTTTATATGACAATGCAATAAGCTTTTCTACGACAGAAAAAGACAGCTATGGTCAGAGAACTAGATAATATACCACCATCCTTGTGCTTTGGGAAGGAAACCAATAATAAAATTTACAAAGCCACAAAAATCTTGATCAGTGTTTCACAGATAACACTGCCATGACTTAGATTCATAAAGTGCTACAAAGTGGAGAAATTATTACTTTATATTAACTTTGAATTTCTATACTTCTGAATGAAGTGCAATTACTTACTTTTTTCTCCGATTTGACTCCACAAAATATTTACGTGCTCGATTTCGACATATTTTTTGTTGCTGCAGTAATATCTGGCGCTCTTCTTCTAAATTTTTCTCCAGATGGATTTTCATATCTCTAATGATAGCATTAAGTTAAGAACAATGGTTTACATCTTTAGTGGATGAGTGTCAGTGCTATCTGATAAATATAATTTCAGCCTCATGCAAATGATGTAATGATTTTTTTGTGTGGAATAATTAGTATGTGCCCACACTAGTATATGACTAGCAAACATTTTTATGTAAAAAAAATTCTGGACCAGGTATGGTGGCTCATGCCTGTAATCCCAGCTCTTTGAGAGGCTGAGGTGGGTGGATCATAAGGTCAAGAGTTCGACACCAGCCTGGCCAACATGGTGAAACCCTGTCTCTACTAAAAATACAAAAATTAGCCAGGCATGGTAGCGAGCATCTATAATCCCAGCTACTTGGGAGGCTGAGGCAGGAGAATCGCTTAAACCTGGTAGGCAGAGGTTGCAGTGAGCTGAGATCATGCCACTGCATTCCAACCTGGGCCAAGAGGAATGAAACTCCATCTCTTAAAAAAAAAAAAAAAAAGAAATCATGAGCTCAGATAAGAAGACTGCATATCATCACGCATTACACAATTCTCTTTTTTTTTTTAGATGGAGTCTCTCTCTCTCGCTCAGGCAGGAGTGCAATGGCGTGATCTCAACTCAGCCTCTCAGCCTCCTGGGTTCGAATGATTCTTCTCCCTCAGCCTTCCAAGTAGCTGGGACTACAGGTAGGCGTCACTACGCCCAGCTAATTTTTGGATTTTCAGTAGAGACAGGGTTTCATCATGTTGGTCAGGCTGGTGTCAAACTCCTGACCTCCGGTGATCCGCCCGCTTCGGCCTCCCAAAGTGCTGGGATTACGGGTGTGAGCCACCGCGCTCAGCCTCATTACACAGATATTTGAGTACTGAGTAACAAGTTGCCTTCTTAGCCATGCATATAAGAAAATGAAATAAAAAGGTTATATTTCACTAATAGAAAGTAGATGAAGTAAATGTTTCAATAGATCCCTTAATCTATAGTAGGAAAGTACATTATCAAATATTAAACAATCAAATAGCAATATAACTCGAATGGTTAGGAATACAGTTTATTATTTACTTAGTAATTTACTTATTCATTACAGAAAAAAAACCACTAGGAAAACCACGCATAGTCATCTGTGTATCAAGAAGGTTGTCAGAGAAAAAGAGGAATATTTTGGTTATCCTAATCATCTATTCATTTGAAATGTATTTTATAAAATTAAACTCTCCTTAAATAAGTTGTTGTAATATGAGTAATTTCTCCAATTTATTTAGTTGTGTTTTAATTGACATTATTAAATAGCTTTATTAGATTTGTCAGAGTAATTTTCTGTTTTTAATGAGTTTTCTGTTTTTAAAGATTTGAATTAAAAGAAGTTCATTTAGCCGGGCGGAGTGGCTCACACCTGTAATCACAACAATTTAGGAGGCCAAGGAGGGCAGATTGTTTGAGCCCGGGAGTTTGAGAGCAGCCTGGGCAATATGGTGAAACCCCATCTCTACAAAAAATACAAAAATCAGTCAGGTGTGGCGGTGCACGCCTGTAGCCCCAGCTACTTGGGAGGCGAAGTGGGAAGATCGCTTGAGCTTGGAGGGGGTTGAGGCTGCAATGAGCCCAGAATGTGCCACTCTACACTGAAGTTATAGATTTTAGTGTATATCTACTTGTCTTTTTTAGAATAAACAGCTTGTTTAAAAACTTTTTACTCTAAAATGGAGGTTCAAAATTATCTTTAAAGATGCATTTAATCAAGAATTTAAAAATCTCATAAATTGATTATTAATGGTAAAACAGAATAAAGAAATACACTCAATAATACACTATGTGGTATATAATTTGTTAATTCAACATGTGTTAATTTCAGGATCCTAAAGTGCTTCAGCATCAATATTATCAAGAAACTATTATTACATATTTTAGATTAACAGGTGTATTTGAACATTTTGTTTAGACCTTTGCTGATGGGGGATTATTTGTTTTCTTTTATGTTGCTATTTAACTGTCTTTATACTGTATGCCATAATTCATTTTAACTCCATTTTAAATAAAATTTTACACTACTTCAAGACAAAGACCCAAACATTTTTACTTAAAGTTTTCTTTAAGGATTTATAAAAATCTAACCAAAAGGGAAGAAAATTTGTTTTTTTGCTAGTACAGAAAATGTTTTTCTTTCACAGAATATTAAGAGCCAGACTTCAACAAGATGGCTAGGTATTAAAAGTGACAACTTGGCAGTGAACTGCAACTTCCTTTCAGGATACATGGGGCCAACACGAGGTTGAGGGGAGGGAAGATGCTTTGGTCTATGTAAGAAATAAGGAGACAGTTCTGTTCTTTGTTTGGTATGTTTGAAATCTTATCACGAGAGTATAAAGAAAATCACAAATGTAATGTTTGTAATGTTCTGACAACTATATAGTCTTCTATTAACTAAATGATTTTCTACTTTCTATCTATATATGTATAATAGTACAGTATAAAGGTTTCCTGAATTATTATTAATATACAGAATCCTGCTGCTTTTGCATCTTTTCAAATATAGTATTCAAGTTAAAAAGATTAGATGGCTGGTTAAATTTTGTTTTTTACACAACTGTATGGTAAAGGAAGGTATTTCCATAAAAACCACTGCTAAATCACGAGAGTATAAAGAAAATCACAAATGTAATGTTTGTAATGTTCTGACAACTATATAGTCTTCTATTAACTAAATGATTTTCTACTTTCTATCTATATATGTATAATAGTATAGTATAAAGGTTTCCTGAATTATTATTAATATACAGAATCCTGCTGCTTTTGCATCTTTTCAAATATGGTATTCAAGTTAAAAAGATTAGATGGCTGGTTAAATTTTGTTTTTTACACAGCTGTATGGTAAAGGAAGGTATTTCCATAAAAACCACTGCTAAATATCTGTCCAAAAGAAGGGAATTTTTATATGCTTAACATAAAAAAACAAAATCAAGAATACTATGGATTATAACATGTGATTTAAAGCATAGCTTATTCTTTCCCACTCTGTCCTCACTTCTACCTCTCCCAACTTAGTCTTTCTCCAAAGAGGTTGTTTAAAATGTTACCATCACAAATAACTACATATTATATAACCCATTTTCTTCACAAATCTATTAAAGCTATGTTGATTTTATTTCTCCTCTACTGTACCTTCTTCCTCAACTCAGGTGCTCTAATTTCCTTGCTTGGACTACCGCAGTGCTCCTCTAACTCATCTTACTCCAAAACTGGCCATCCTCTGTTTGACCTACACAAAGCCAGCTAAATTCAAATCTGATTGTTTCTCTTTGTTGTTCTCCAAAAGCCCCTTATCAACTTCATGAAAAATTCCAAAGTTCTTCGACATGTATATAAACGATTCTCTAACATAGTTTATTTTTTCAACTTCATTTCTCAACATTTCCTTGTATGAATCCTATGCCCAGACACACTAAGATAATTATTAACAAAACATTATCTCTTGGCACATGCTTGGCTAACTCTACTCATCCTTTCAGGGCCACCTCAAGCAGTTCCTTCCCTTGAAGTCTTTTCTAACCTCCTCCAGATGACTTGATGACACCCTCATGAGTACATCATAAGTGTCCTCTCTACATTCTTGTAACTCTCATGCCTGGCATGGTTCTTAGAATATAGTAATGATTTAATAAAAACCAGCTGAATTATTCCCTTGGAGAAAATTCTCTGAGGTAGATATAGGAGGACAAAAGGCATATGCATTTTTATAGCTTTTAATGCGTTACAGTAATTGACTCCTAAAGGGGTTATACAAATGTATATGCTATTAGAAATGTATTATGTTCAAAATCCCATGAGCACGGGACAGTATCTTTTAGAAAGACAAGGTACAAAATTGTGTTTTATTATGTATGTATTAGCAAATTAGAATATATCTTTATTTTTGGAGACAGGGTCTCACTCTGTTTTCTAGGTTGGAGTGCAGTGGCATGATCTTGGCTCACTGCACCTTCCACCTCCCAGTCTCAAGTAATCCTCCTGCCTCAGCCTCCAAAGTAGCTGAGACTACAGGCATGCATCACAACACCTGGCTAATTTTTTTTTATTTTTTGTAGAGACAGAACTTCACCATTATGTCCAGGCTGGTCTTGAACTCCTGGACTCAAGCAATCCGCCTACGTCAGCCTCCCAAAGTGTTTTACAGATGTGAGCCACTGTGCCCAGCTGAATGGGTTCACTTCACTTTCTACGGTAAAAGTAATATCCTATCAGCGAGCCTTGGGGAGAAAAGACAAGTGGGTGGGAATGTGTGAGTTTGCGCTGTTTGTTGGAAGAGACCTGAGGAAGTTCAGGGCATCCAGGTCTTATGAAGTAGTAAGAGTCCACTGAGTGTGGTAGAAGGTAACAGAGACCTGGCAGAGGCATTGATAGGAATAAGAAAGAACCCTGTTCCTGTTGAGGTGAAGCTGAAAACCATCAATCTTTAGTGGCCATCATTAAAGGCCATTCTCTGTAATCCTGTCAAGTTATAAGTACTAGGTAAGGAGCATTATTCTGAAGACAGGTTAATTAAAGCCATAAAGATGATTCTAGACAAAGGACAAAGAAGCAGAATTCAGTACCATACTTTTTGGCTACTAGTCTTCAAATCAGTTACTTTCACCTCTATGATCTAATTTCTTTTCTTTTACATTTTTCTTTGATAGCATTATTATTATTCACATGAAGGAGTAAAGGAGCAGGGCTATAGTAACTACTGAGTGGCTGAGGCAGAATGATTGGGGTACAAATAGCCAAAGATGTTGGTGAGAGAAAGTTCAAATAGTTAAGAATAGGGTATAAACTAGATAAGAAAGAAGAAGAGGCAAGGTGGGTGCTAAGATGAAATGGAAGGGTTAAGACTGGAGATATTTATGAGGGAAAAAAGACTGGTATGAAGGTGATATGAGAGACCTTACTGTTTTGTTTTTTTTTTTAATCTTTATTTCTATTTGAACTCTCACAAGAGACTGAAATGATAGAACTTTAGCTAATTTTAATTAAAATTTATAAGGTTTTGTTGTTTTATAATCTAAATTTAGAGTCGGAAAATTCTGACTCCAGTGAGAAAACATCTTCAACAGAAAGCTAGATGGCCTCTGAGTATCATGTTGACATTTGAAAATCGAAATGTAAATGTTACCACAAAACTTGCTTATTTTAAGACGATGGTCCTTTCTTTTTTTCATTTAGTCATGTAAATTTGAGCACCTACTCTGTACCAGGTATCCAATGGGAAACATCACAGACAAAAAGAACATTCCAAATAAATTTATATAAAAGGTGCTTTAGCACTTTTCCAACAAGTAAACATAGTGTTCTTGATTTAGTGTTATAATCTTTATTATGTTCAAAAATAATTCCTCTGTTCCAATTTAAATATATATTATCTAAACTTATATATTTATATATACACATATACAAACTAGCAAAAAAAATACATAAACCAGTACATACACATACCCGTTGCTGGATTTTATCAAAGTCTATTGGTCATCTATTAAAACGATCATTTATAATTTGCTTAATTTAACTACATCTTTAGCCTTTAAGTAGCTTTTTTAGTGTTATATTTATTTATAGGAAATGTCACTCTAATTCTGGAATAGAGTCTATTTGCTCATGTTCATTCAAAGTATTGCTAGATTCTATTTATGAATATTTTATTTGGCATTTGTATCAAAATTTATACCACATACAATTTAAAAAATGAAGCCTACAACCATTTTATTAATGAAAATAATGGAAAATGCACTGTCAATGAGCCATTTACCGTATTTTCCTATTTTCTGACTTCAAAATAAACCAGGGTCAGTGTAATAGCAGTTGTGTTCAAGAAAATATAACGTCAAGGGGCCAGAATTAAATCCAGACAGAAAATGACTGTTCATTTCAGAGTACATCTTTAAGAGGGCAGTTTTGGGGAGTAGCAAGGGCAAAAGCCAAATTGAATGGGACTAATAATGAATAGATCTGAGGAACTAGAAGCTGCTATTGCAGGCTACCATTTTGAGAACTTGCCCCAAGAAAGAAAAGACTGAAAGGATGGAAGCTTGAAGAAAGCAGGATCAGAGGAGAGATATTTTACTTTTAGTGAAGCTCTATACATATATGACTTCCTCACTAGATCTGTATCCCTAGAACATAGAACAGAGTCAGCCAAAGAGCAAGCACTCAATACAAATTGTTGACTTGCTGCTAAAATTGTAACAGAGTACAAAGAATATCCTAGAAGTTGGAGACAAAGGGGATAAGAAAACAGGGATAACTTGGAAAGAGAAGACATTCATGTCTGACAAGAATGAGGATGATTACCAACACCATCATTGCCAATCAAATCCTTTGGGAATACAAAGGTTAAATTCGAATCACCATAGCAGTCTCTAAAAGAATAAATATGACTTACAGATTTCGAGAACAAAATAGTTCTCCTCTTTCCATTTTCTACAGTGCAATCAACAGCAACATCAAAGTTGGGCTTAACCAACTCTTAGAGAAAAGTCAGAGATAATCCAGACTGTGAAGCGTCCAGGTCCCCTGCTTCTCATTTCCTCCTTTCTGTTGCTCTGACAACAGACTGGGCAGAGATGGAAAACAAAACAACGTACCGAACTGTAGGCTTCAGCGGCTCTGATAAATGGATTTAGGGCTATGTTAGGATAACTGTTAAAATGGACTCTTTAAGATAGCAAAACATTTTACTTATTCGTGCAGTTTCTGTAAGTAGTACGATAAATCAGGAAGTAGTTAATATGTAAGTAAAGAACATAGTGGCATAATTCTAGAAGGTAAAAAATAATCCCCATAGAATACGCAGTTGATGTATTTTAAAATTCACAAAAATGTTACAAAGTTGAAGAACGGGAGTAGGATAACAGGGTGGTGGGGGAAGCAGCCACAGAATTAGATAAAATGGTATAATTTCAGGTGTAAGGTGAGCCGCGTCAGTTGCTAAAGCAAATATCTGCACTAAGATGACTTGCTAGTTTGATCAACCTGCGTCAAAGGTAATGGGAATCTAATTGGAAAAAAGATGGGCCCCGGTTTCAACATCGCTACACTGGCAGCCACAAGCTGGGAAGGATACAGGTAAGCGCCAGGTCGGTGATGCCCGCCGCTCTCCCGAGGGCCGAGGCGGGCTCTGTCGAGGTTGTTCGATGATTCAGTGCCCAGTCCCCCGATCGCGCTCCGGGCTCCGGGCCTCCCAGCCAGCATCCTTCACCTCAGCGCCGCCTCCCAGCTCGCCCCCAGCACCTCCCTCATGGCAGCTCTGGCTTCCTCCTCCTACTGCTCGGCCCCTCCCTACACACCGTCTCTCAGGACGCGCGTCACGGAAGGGTTGGCCGCGATAGCCCTAGCTCCCGCGCAGCGGCACCGGTGCCTGTAGTGGCGATGGCAGCTGAGGCAGCGGCGACCTTGCCTGGCAATAGCAGAGCGGGCGGCAGCAACCCCGCAGCCGCCATCTTGACAACCAACCGACGCTGCGTCCTTGACAACGGAAACCCTGGAGGAGCTACAGGGCGGGGCGGGACGATGTGCCCGAGGCAGCCAATCGCAGGCGTCGGCGGCCCCGCCAGGTTCTAGTGGCGGTTGGCAACCCGGGCATCCCTAGGGACCCGCGTTGTTGAGGGTGGGGTGAGCTGAGTGGTGTTTTAGAGCCTGATCCAGTTCTAGCTCCTTTTTATGAGAGTGTTTTTGTGGCAGTATTGACAGCGACGAAAGACAGGGAGATGTGAAATCCCCAGATACAGTCAATTGCCACCGGGAGCATTCTGCATTGATTGTCTGGGGGATAATTTAGGGTTGAATTTGTTAAACTACTGAATCCTGTTGTGACATTTTGAGTTGTGAGTGTTTCAGTGGCATCGCTATCCCCAAACACTGTCTCTTTAAAATGTTTTTGTGAAGTAGAAATTTTCTTTCTCTGCATTCTCTCATCCACTCAGTAATGCTTCTGGCATTCCCCCTCTGCAAGTCGTCTTCCTTGCCTTTGCCCTACTTATAAGGTCTACATTTCAAAGCCTCCTAATGGTTCTTGTCTTGCTGCCAGATTCTGGAAATGGACCATCACAGCAAACCTAGCAATCTCTTGGGAAGATATGCCAAAAGAGAGCATCACATCGAAATGGTTTTGGGAAGTATGGAAAATTAAATGGATTTTTGAGCCACTAACCAGTGGCTATGCAAATGAAAATTTTGAAAAAGGCTGAATCTGATTGTTGGAGCCAATGTAAATGCACATGTAAATTCTGACAGTATTTCAGTCAGTGTTTTCTTGGGAAAATTCCCAGATTGGAAGCAGAATGTACAGACCAAATAAAGATCATTCACCCACCATTCAAATGTCTCTGCCTTTGTGAATTAATTTGTTCATTTTTAGAGTTCAAATAATAAACTTTTCCAGTTGAAAGTATTTGAAACAATCTGCAAACTTGGTTGCAATGACTCAAATTGGAATGTACTCTAGGGACAAATTTTAAAGTGCCGCAACAAATCCAGTATTGATTTAAGACACAAAACACATTAAGTCTCTACACCAACAGGATAAAATAAACAATTCTGACATGAAAAGCTAAATGTAGACAATTGGACACTTCACTATCTTGGCAAGTTTTTAATTGGCCTAGCCACAGGCAATGCCCTTGATTCTATTCCCAAGGCTGTCATCACAAGTTTGTCTCCCCATGGCTGATCTGAGCAAAGTAGGGCAATGCAAAGTACAGATGAGCATAAGAATAGTAGGGTTGCTATTTGGAGTATTTAGGCATGATTAGCACTGCTTTTGGCTTGATATATTAGCACTAAGAAGCATAATTTGGTTTCTCAGTGCCTACAAATCCTTGCTTATGTTAATTAAAAAAAAACACGTAATTTATACATCTAAAAAGGCGAAGAAAAGGTTACAGCCTGAAGCCTAGAGAGGCAGGTACTTTGAAGGAGGAGAGGGTGAGGTGGGAGATTTATGCTGAAGAAGTTGGCTAACATGCATAATTCATACGTTATAGGAGAAGCTATGAATATTTATGAAGGTAGTTCTGCTGCATGTGTATTGAACAAACATGAATGTAACATATGATCCATGTTCATTTTAGGCTAGAGATTTAACATTTAACTGCATTACAATTATGCCCTTTTATGTCTACATTTTTTAGAACACAAAGGCACTCAAGTGAGCAGTGCCCTTAAACCATCCAGAACCACCTCATGGTTGGTGGTCTTCTTACCAGAGAAAGTTATTGAAATCAGTCTCTTGTCCAACCAAAGCTGTAGTTATGGCTTGTGGAACAAGGGTCAGTTAGTCAGTGTCTGGTGGTGAGCTACGTTGTTTTACTATTGCTTATCTCAAGGCCAGTATTTGTTTACCTGCTAGAGAAAAACAGAAACCTTGTGGCAGTTAAAACATAGTTTATTCTTTAAGTGTAGGGGTTTGCATGACTTAACCCTTGCCTGGGATGGCCTTAGGTCTTATCCGTAATTTGATACCTTATCGCCACCAAGCATCTGTTCTGCCAGTCTTATGATCTCTATTTTAACATTAATACTGGTCAGTTGTGCCTAAACTACAACAGAAAGAGGATATAATGAGGCATATCTAACCTCTCATCCTATTATGGCAGGGAACTCAGTTTTAACATTTTCACAGAGTCCCCTTGGCCAAGAGGGGTTCTATTCGGTCAGTGGGGGACCTAGGATTTTATTTCAATTTAGACTTATATAATTATTCTTCATTCAAATATTGTTTTACAGTAACAACCGATAAGAAAAGAAATATCAAACGTTGCCAGCTTTTTAAAAAAATCATAGGTTTTTTTGACCTTTAAGTTCTTTATTTCTTCAAAATATTAAGCAGGTTTTCCACTTTCTATTTAAGTTGTATAGTCCTAGATTCTTATAGACAGGCAGGGCCCAAGGGGCTCTGAACATTGTAACTCTTGATTTTGTCATGACATTTTTGTCAGTGTTATTTATGGGAAAAGGCTTTAGTATTCGATATTTGGATAATTTAAAAATTGTGGATTTTATAAACTTTATCTCTTGACAGGAAAGGCAATTGTGATTCAAGCATTAAAGAAGAATATTACACTAAAATCCCTATATCTTATCAGAAGGGGCATCTGAATTAAATATGATATTACATTCTTTCACACTTTAAAACCATAAAACAATGCCATCTTTAGTTAAGGAAATATATATTGAGCACCTACTATGTGCCAAGCACTTTCTAGGTGCTAGGGATACAGTGAATGAAACTTCAAAGTCCTTATGTTCATGAAGCTTATATTTATTTTTCTCCCCCACTAGAACATATTAGGATAGTGAAAAGTGCTATATGGAAAGTGGGATCGTGGAGGGGGATAGAGACCAATGTCAGTCCTATCTGTGAGAGGGTGCTCAGGAAAGGCCCCCAAAGAAGAGAAATGAGGACAGACGTCTGAATGAAGGAAAGAGGTTGCCATTCAAATATCTGGATGAAGAATAAAGGCACAGGGGGCTGTGAGTACAAAAGGCTGTGAGGACAGAATTGTAGTGTTGTGCTCAAAGAACAGCACAAGATCACTGTGGCTGGAATAGAGAGGTAGGGTGTATTAGGCAGTTCTCACATTGCTATAAAGAAATACCCGAGATTGGGTAATTTATAAAGAAAAGTGGTTTAATTGGCTCATGGTTCTGCAGGCTGTAGAGAAAGCATGGCAGCATCTGCTTCTGGAAAGGCCTTAGGGAGCTTTTTACTCATGGTAGAAGGAAAAGTGGAAGCAGGCATCTTATATGGCAGGAGCAGGACTGAAAGAGTGGGGAGGTGTCACACATTTTTAAAACAACTGGATCTCATGAGAACTCACTCACTATCATGAGAACAGCATTAGTGGGGAAATTTACCCTCATGATCCAATCATCTTCCATCAGGTCTCACCTCCAACATTGGGGATTATAATTCTACATAAGATTTGGGTGGGGAGGCCAGGTGTGGTGGCTCACACCTATAATCCCAGCACTTCCGGAGGCCGAGGCAGGTGGATCACCTGAGGTCAGGAGTTCAAGACCAGTCTGGCCAACATAGTGAAACCCCATTTCTACTAAAAGTACAAAAATTAGCTGGGCATGGTGGCAAGTGCCTGCAATCTCAGCTACTTGGGAGGCTGAGGCAGGAAAATCACTTGAACCTGGCAGGCAGAGGTTGCAGTGAGCCAAGATTGCACCACTGCATTCCAGCCTGGGTGACAGAGCAAGACTCCATCTCAAAAAAAAAAAAAAAAGATTTGGGCGAGGACACAGATCCAAACCACATCATAGGGGAAGTGTGTGAACAGATAAGATTGGAGAAGTACATGGCCCAGATTTAGAGGGACTTGTATGTGAAATCTAACTTTCAATGGAGGGAAATCCATTGAAGAGTTTTGATTAGAAGAGTAACACGATTTTATTTAAACTTTAAAGAGATCCTCTAGTTGTTGCAGGGAAAACAAGAGTATAGGAGACAAGACCAGAAACAATGAGGACAGTTAGAAGATTATCAGTGCAGGATGGGTGAGATATGGTAGACTTGGACTGGGATGGTAGCAATGGAGGTGGCAAGAAGTGTTTACAATTTGAACCTTGAGCCAATAAGATGTGTTGACGGATGGTTGCAGTAAGTGAGAGAAGTCAAATGTGACTCTCAGATTTGGGGCTTGAACAGTTGGATAAAGTGTATTGCCATTATTAAGATGGGAAAGAATAGGTAGGGGTAGAATAAGGAATAAGAAGTAGGCTTCACACATGTTAAATGTGAGATGTCTATCAGATATGCAATTTCCTTAATGTGGTGTCATAAACTGATTTACAAAGGAAACGAATAATAACCATTTTATGGTTATAAAGCATATTCCCGTAACTTATCTACTTTGAATATTATTTTTTAAATCTCTAGAACAGAAATTAAACAAAGTTTATTTGAGCAAAGAATGATTTATGAATTGGGCAGCACCCAGAACCAGAAGAAGTTCAGAGAGCTCCACCCAGCAGCATGAGCAGTAAACTTTTATAGGACACAGAAGCAGAGCAGAGGAATCATGTGATTGACTACAGCTAGGTGTTTATCATGTTTGGGCATGCTCTGATTAGTTGGTTGCCTATAATTGGCTGAAACTCAGCTATCTGTTACAAAAAATATACTCCTAAGTCAGGCTGAAGTTTGCTACAGAGGAACTCAAAGTACAGAGACAGCCTCAGGCAATGACCTCCTGCTTATTTAATTCAACAAGTATTATAACCATGTGGCAGCTGTGATGGACAATTTTTTGTGCTTTTGCTCTTGTCTTGGCTGAGGCTATATTTTTTTTCCATCTTCTGCTGAAGTATTTTCTTGCTCAAATAAGAATTTCCTGAATTGGTCTCTGGGCAAGCTGTGAAAGACAAAGAATTTTAACATCTGGCTGGTTTAAAGTTCTGCCAACTTCTGCTAAAGTTCTGCCATTTTCACTTCAATTTTATAAGCCTTCAACTGGAAATTTAAGATTAAAACATATGTATTTGGGTACTAATATAAATTATAAAGGTCATCAATATCATCAGCAATGTTACATATATTAATCATTTAATCCATACAACAATTTCCGTAATACAAAGGAGGTAATTGGGCTGTAGCAATATTAGGTAACTTTGTTCAAGATTCCAGGGTAACGAAGTGTTGAAACTAATCTTTAAATTAGGCAATCTGGTCTCGAGCCGGCACTCCCAACCATCTCCTACCACTACCACTGGAGAAACTCTGAGAAAGTGATTGCTACAAATAAGAGATAAAAGAGATAAGATTGTTTGGGTTTAAATAGTAGGTGGTGAGGAAGTAAAGTCATAGAACAGATAATTATTTTAAGCTGTTTCCTCATTAAGAAAATATTTGATGCCAGGCATGGTAGCTCACTCCTGTAATCCCAGTACTTTGGGAGGCCGAGGCGGGTGGATCACGAGGCAAGAGATCAAGACCATCCTGGGCAATACGGTGAAACCCAGTCTCTACTAAAAATACAAAAATTAGCTGGGCGTGGTGGCGCGCCTCGGTAATCCCAGCTGCTCTAGAGGTTAAGGCAGGAGAATCGCTTGGACCAGGGAGGCGGAGGTTGCAGTGAGCCAAAATCATACGACTGCACTCCACCTGGGTGACAGAGCAAGCCTCCGTCTCTAACGAAAAAAAAAAAAGAAAATATTTGAGTGCCTCTATATATCACTTATTGGTATTTCTCAGATTAGGAAAGGAGATGGAGAAAATAATATCTCGAACCGAAGAAAGATGCAGGAAAGTTTTGCCTTGCCTCTTAATTTTAGGATAATGAAGAAGACTTAGGCATGTTTGTAGAATGAAGGGAAGGAGACATTGAAGGGGAAAATTTGAAGACATTGATCTATCAACCTTCAAAGAGTGGTCATTTTCAATAACATTATTTCTCTGATGTTCAGAATTTTTACAGTTTCAACAATACAGTTGTAAAACATACAGATTAATTAGAGTCCTAGAAATTTGGCATTTTAAACGTATATTTTAAGTCTGAATTATATGCTCTGGATGTCCACCTTGATCAAATTTCTGCTTAGCATTTTCTAGAAATAGTTCCAACGTAATTTTTTTTTCCTATTCCATCAGTCATTTCTACTTCCTTACTATTTTTTTTTTTGCAAGCAGCTTGCAGTTATTGATGAATGGCTTATCAAAAGCATTTTTTCCAAGGCAAAAAAAAAAAAGACTGGCTCCCAAAAATTAGATGAATTTATAAATTCATGCTTTATTTATCTATCTACATTTATAATTTATTTATTTATTTACTTTTTTATCTATTTGTTGCCTATATTACAAAAGCTTGGATTCCTAATGCAGACATGAAATGATAAAAAAGGAATTGTATAAGTTAAAATATCAGGATCTCCAGAGGCTACCTTGTTTTTCATATGAAGCATATGAAGGGTGTTGTTTCAAACGAGGGCGTGGAAACTAGTAAGTATTGGCTTCTGTTTTTGTTGTACGCTTTCCAGAGGTTTTTAACTGAAGACTCTATGCTCTGTCGTTCTTTCCACAGAGAGCTGACTGATACTTGAAGAAGTGTTTTCATCTATCCAAGAAAAATATGATGTCTCTAGCCCAAGCCTCACTCTTATTCTTAAACGTATGTCTTTTTATTTGTGGAGAAGCTGTACAAGGTAACTGTGTACATCACTCTACGGTAAGAATTTTAGCAATATTCTATTAGCTAGGAAAGCATGATTAGCTTTCAAGACATATATTAGAATTTTGAAAAGATTAATCATAGTATGAAATATAATTTATGAAACAATTAAAACATTGATTTAGAAATGTTGAAAAATTGCTTAAATGTTACCATTTTTAAACTAAGGAAACTATAAAATACCGAGGATTGACTCAAAAAATTTCTTATGAAAAAATTTTAAAGATATATCAGGCCTAGATTAAAAACTAGCCTACAACTTTTCAATGAAATATCTGATGGGTAATAAAAAATCACTTTGCTTAAAAAAAAAACAGTTCCACAACTTTCATATTTCAAATATCGTCCTGTGAGTGGCTACCTAGGAAATTAAGAAATTGGTTCATTAGATTTTATTTACTCATCAGGTTTATTTGTGGAAGTTTTAATTAAACAGCTCATTTTTCTCTAATGATAAGCCTTGCCTTTCCTGAAGTCTAAGCTTTTCCCTATAGTCTTCTTATTTATTATGTATTAGGTCGTATAACATGTTTAATGTATTTTTTCTTATTTTTATTTTTTAATGTAAAGGACTCTCCAGTAGTTAACATTGTAGAAGATGTATCTAATGCAAAAGATGAAAGTAAAAGTAATGATACTGTTTGTAAGGAAGACTGTGAGGAATCATGTGATGTTAAAACAAAAATTGCACGTGAAGAAAAGCATTTCATGTGTAGTAAGTATTAAAATAAACACAAAATAAGGTTACATAATTTTTTTTTTTAGGGTACACATTGAAAAGTTCTACACATCCTGATCATCCTAGGCCAGAAGTTTTATTGTCTTTATTGTTTGGCCAATAATAGCTGCTTAATAAATATTTGGTAAATGAATGGATCCTTCTCCCATATAGCTAATTCTGTGTGTAGCACAAGGGTCTCAGGCTTCTCAAACCAATGAGTGGGGCTCTAGGCCTATTAAGATAGATGTCTAAATTCAGGAAAAAACTAATAGAAAGTGGGAGACTAAAAATAAAAAAAGAGGTGAAGCTGAGTGAGGTAGAATTTAAAATATCAAGAGTTATTAATGTGATTCTATTGCTGGTGGAAAGAAACTTAGAAGGAAAACACATTTGTAAAGAATAACATATGTAATAATGTGGGGGCCCTTTTGTTATAGAGGGCATCATTATTGCTATCTTGGGTAAAACTCGCACAGGTTCTGAGAGATACAGGTAGTCCATGTTTATTTTCTAATTTTGATGGTTGTTTTATTAGAAATGTCTTTGGTATGAGAACTACACACTGAAATAGCATGATGGTACAGCATGGGAACACGGTTTCAGAGGAATTAGGAAAAAAGTTATTTGTACCGTTACCGCAACTTTTCTATAAGAAATTTTCTCTTAAAATAAAAACATTTTTAAAAGGAAAATGTATAGTAAATGCTTAGTCAGAAACCAAATAACCAAAACCTTTGATTAAGATTTATTTTGTGTATGTATACACATGTGCTAGCAATTTAATTATATACAAATATTAATAAAAAATTACAATAAAGATGTATTTTTAAAATTAACTTGCCTGGTATAAAATTGTTACCATTAACTTTTTTATATAATAAGAATTGATAAATCCCACACCTCCTGCCTCTGTATTTCTCATCTTATAAAGTGAGACTTTATAATCAGAACATTGTCTCTTAATAATAACAGATTAATTATTCCAGGTAATCTATGTTAGTAGGAAGCATAGTTTCATTAAGAAGTATTGAGACAATCATTTCCTTGGCTAATCCTGAGTTAAACAAAATATATACTAATTAAAGTATGTAATTCTGAGTATTAAGATAAATTGAGATATTACTGAGTTAATATACATATCCAAAATCATGTAAAAAGCACAATTTTTCACTGTAATCATTTTCCATAACAATATAATATTTAACAGCCACTTTTTATCATGGTTAAGGAAATTTGCAAAGTTCTATCGTCTCCTACACAAGAAGTACCAAAAAACTACTAAGAAATATGATGGATGAGCAACAAGCTTCCTTGGATTATTTATCTAATCAGGTACAGATGTTTTAATATTGCGTCGTTATTGCATGTGCACTTTGATGTATAGTTAGCTGGAGGTATAATTTTTTTTAATGCATTCATGTTCAGACATCTATTTAGCACATACTATGTTAGAGGCACCTAACATAGTAAGATTCAGGCAAACAAAAAGCAATAAAAAAGTCAACTTTCATTCAAGGGGTATGCAGTCTAGTGGAGCATTAAAATGTATTGAAAAAATTGTGGTTGTTACTAGAATGGCACACAAGAGAACTCTCAGATGCAAGAAAGCTTCCTGGAGGAGAAAGTCTGTGAACTGTAATGAAGGATGAATAAATGTTTTAAAAGTCATAAAAGTTGGGTAAGGAGAAGAGGACATTCCATTCTGAGGAGATTTCTTGGAGTTGGTGCAGGGTGGAGTGGCTGGTGAGGTTGAGTATTTAAGGAAAACTGACTATAGGAATAGTCAGGAACCAAATCATACCACACCAAGGAGCCACTGCAGTGTTTAAGCAAGGAAATGCCACAATCCGATCAACAACTTGTGTGGCGAATGACTTGAGGAAGAGCCAAGGGAGGAGGTAAGAAACTACAGCAATAGTTTGGGCAAGGTATGAAAGATAGATGTGCAAGAGCAGCCAAAGGCAGAAATAGGGGGAGATAAAATCAATGTTAAGGAGGTAGACACTATAATATTTAATGATTGCTGTTTAGTTTTGCCTTTATTCTGTGTTAAAGCAGTAATAATCAATCTAGAAAATGACATACATAATCACATAATGTATTTCAGAGCTGGGTTTGTAAGAGGCTTAGAGATGGCAATTTCTTCAAATATAAATTTACTTAAATGTGTATGCATGTGTTTAGGTTAACGAGCTCATGAATCGCGTTCTCCTTTTAACTACAGAAGTTTTTAGAAAACAACTGGATCCTTTTCCTCACAGACCAGTTCAGTCACATGGTGAGAACTTTGGTATTGCAGGCTTTTCATGTTTGTCTTCCATTGCTTAAAATTTTCCTGGACAGGTCGATGCATTTAAAAATTTTGTTTAAAAAATACAGCTCACTATTCTCTAACAGACTGGAGGGCTAATGCCTGCCATTAAGCAAATTTCACCACACGGTGTGTACTTTCTTAAAATGGGAAACTTTTTCAACCATTTGAAAGCCATGGCTGTATAAACATACCCTGAAACTGTTGAAAATAGCATAGCTTTCTGTAGCTTTATTCTGGGATCCCGGTTTACATCTTATTAATAATTCATCTTCAGATAGAAGAAAAGAAAGTTTCGAAGTTCCTCCCACCTGTAAAAAATGTTTCTGACATGCTTGAAATGTTTCAAATTGGGGCATAAAATTTGAAAAGAAAGAGAAATGTAAGACAAAAATAAATTGAAAGTTAGCACTTTTTATACTAAAATACAGCATATTAATTCCTAGAGGCTTGGGCTTCTAAGAAAAATGCCCTATAAATTTTAGAAATATGACTTTATCCCAAAATGTTTCAAGCAAATAAATATTATTGAGGGCCTAGAAAATGATCTTCATGTTCTTTGAAAAAGAAGAAAATAAACTGTGCCTGAGAATCTTCTGCGTAGTAGGTAGGAAGACAGGCACTTTCTCACGTTATTTTGTTATAAAATATTAGTTTATTATATCTCATTTATTTCCCATAACTGCCCCAAAGCAGGTATAATGTGGTAGTCAGGAGCATGGCCTCTGATGTCAGAATCCTTGGTTTCAAATTTCTGTCCTGTTGCTCTCTTGATATGTTTTCTCATCAGTAAACTGGTAGCACCTACCTCTTATAGCTGAAGTGAGGATTAAATGAAAAACTACAGGAAAGTCTCTTAAAATATTGCCTGATGCATAGGAAGAGCAATATAAAGGCTTGCTGTGATCATGACCATCAGATAAGAAATATGCAGCCCAGAAATATCAAAATAATCTGTTCATTTTAATTTGAAAAATAATGATAAAGGAGATACTTCAACCCAGATCAGTCGTTCAGTGTGAACTTCTATCATGTCTTTGAGCATAAAGTCATTATAAGACTGTCTCTTAATAATTAAGGACACTGGCAACAAATCTATGTCTCCTGGAGATGAAGGGAAAAGCAAATGACTTTTTATAGCTCACTTTTTGTAGATGGCATTTTCTGCATTGTTTGGGTGTACTGGGCATGATGGTAAGTGCTTTATGTAATACCTTACTATGTAAATGGTTGGCATCACCCTATGAAGTAAAGTGTTAGAAGTAGAATAGCATGTTAAGACAGGCATTTGGATAATGGACACTCTAAGGGTTGAATTTATTTCATTTATAAAAGATCCTACAGAGTAGAGTATCTTTCAGAAAATGTAATATCTGTATCCACATGCTCATGTTTACAATCCTGGGGAGATGAGTGCTTTGGAGAAGGTAATTATGGGGTGCTATAGTTCTAATTGTTGTAAACAAAGTAGGCTCTAACCTCAGGCATAATTTCTTGGTGGAGAAAGTGATTTCCCCCTTTCTTCCTTTGGCTGCTGGTATTAGTGGTCCCAAACATCAGTCTCTGAAGTTGGGAATAGAATGGTGAAAGATGTGTCTGCGGTGCTTCATCTGCTTATTCCTTTCGATTTTTCTCCTCCCTATTCATATAAATTTCCTTTACATATTATATCTTCTAAGATAAACCTAAATTTCTAAAAGGGCATTATTTATTGGGAAAGAGAATGTGTAATTATAAAATATGTTTAATAAGTGTAGATCCCAAATGAAACTTTTAAACAATATAGAAAATGTATCACTAACAGTGATATTACGAGTGAAGGCTTATTGCAGCATGAATTCTTTAATCCTTCATATTTTCTTCTTATTTCTAAAATTGTGATCATTTTTCATTTTAAAGAAGTTAAAATAATATTTTTAATAGAAATGATAATAGCACTATCAATTCTCTATAGTAAAATGATTACCTTAAATGTACACTTGAAAATATCCCAATTAAATAATTTTGCTTTTCTAGGTTTAGATTGCACTGATATTAAGGATACCATTGGCTCTGTCACTAAAACACCGAGTGGTTTATACATAATCCACCCAGAAGGATCTAGCTACCCATTTGAGGTAAAGTTTTCCATTATTATGTGGGATAAGATAAATATTCAACCAATTTAATTTATATTAAAATTTAAATTGTTTTAATATTTTTTCCTGGAAAATTTTAAATAAATCAGGTAAAGTTCTAGTTTCAAAATTTGAGTTTTGTAGAATTCTAATGCCCAAAACAAAAATTAGTAAAAGAGCTAGAGTCTGTCTTTCCCTTTTCTATTTGAGTTTCCATGGTTACACTCTTTAAAGTAAATCCATTTGATGCAAAAGCTTATTATTATCCTTATAATAGGCAGAACTATAGCAGGCAGAACTATGCAATATAAATACTTGCTTGCTTTAATTAGCCTTTGGATATTAGAAATAATGATGTGCTTTGCCTTGGAGCTTACTAAAAACACTTTTGACTTCCCTTCCTGTATATGGTTATAATTTCTTTTGACGATAGATGGTTTTATGTGATCATATAAGAAATTAATAATTTAAAAACCCTTTCAGTGGGGTGCAAGGCAGATTGAGAAGCTGATTCATTCTGAAATTGGTAAAATAAATTACTCTTATGTCTATCCTTAGTAGTTCTCTGCAATGATATCTAACAGAAATTTCTATTGGAGACTATGCATGTTGATGAAATATATATTTGTGTGTGTATATATTTATATAGTAATATTTATATAAATAATGTTTATGTAAAATATATATAATATATATATTTTCATGGGCACTTCTTTGTGCAGAAGAAAGTTAGTCTTTATTGCATAATAAAGTCACTTTTTTCCTAAGTAGATTCTACCAGTTTCTCTTCTTAGAGCTACTACCATTATTTTAAATGAAATCTATTGACAATATGTCAAAAAATTGGAAATTAGGTGGGAAATAATTTTAAAATTACCTAAATTACTTTAGCTACAGATTCAAAACTGGATCTGAACAGATGTGGAAAAGGAAGGCTTCTAATTTTGTAAAGAGTGGGATGCATAATCACCTCTTTTGTGGGAAAGTGCTGGTTCCTTAATTTCCTCCACACTGCCTTTTCTCTGTCTCTATGCGGGAAGTTTCTGATGGAGATTTTTGCTCTGATTTTTTTTCCCTATATCACTTCTATGGGTCCCCTACATCACTTCTATGGGTCCCCTACAGGGGTCCTTTTAAGGGGCATTTTACACAGCATCAACAGATGTGCCTATGAGCACCTGCTGAGTGCGTACAGATCATGCCTTTCTTTCTGAAAATGCCAGTCTGAACACAGGCCTTCCAGGCTTGTGGGAGAAAAGAGCAAAGGCAAGCACATGAACATATTTTACACACACACACACACACACACACACACGTGTTTTAATTCAACAGTTTAGTTTATAAAGAAATACATTGCTCTGCCACATCAGAGCAATACTGTTATACAAACTGAAGAATATTTATAAAGTTGAGAAATAAGAGGATAACCTTAAAGTATTGCAAATACATATTTAAAAAAAATAATTGTTATAGGGACTATAATTAGGTTAGTTACAAATTTCTTTTATAATAAACAATATTATTTAGGTTAATTACAGGATTGTTTTATAATAAACGGTATTATTTATAGAGATATAAAACAATCTGAATACATTAATGGCATAGGATTGCATTGAAAACTCTATCTTCTTATTTTAGGCTTACAGATGAAGCACGAATGTTACATTATCAAATAATAAAAATAATAGTGTATATTTTGGTCTTTCCTGTGCTTGTTTTAGGTAATGTGTGACATGGATTACAGAGGAGGTGGATGGACTGTGATACAGAAAAGGATTGATGGGATAATTGATTTCCAAAGGTTGTGGTGTGATTATCTGGATGGATTTGGCGACCTTTTAGGTTAATTTTTTTGTATTTCTACTCTATATTGTTTACTCTTTTTGGTATTATATCTATAGAGTCTCTATTGGTCAGATCTTTAGTAAAGAGCAGATGCTTGTAAATCTCAAAATATACTTAAATCACCCTCTTTTCATATGCTAAATTTTTGAAATAAGTAGATCTTCAGTTGAGATCTGGAAATCTTTATTTGGTGAAATAAAGATTTATCTGGTGAAATGTGATATGAGTGAAAATTCTAAATTGGATATGTATTATGTATCTACTATGGACCCAGCAGAGTTCTGGCAGATGCTCACCAACTATCTGCAGAACGAAAAACTGAATGGAAGTGTTGTTCTAGATCTTAAAATTCTTGAGATGTGTGTTGTATCTATACAAGCCAGTGAAACGGTGAAATGAGGTATGTGCTTATGCAAATTCAGATTATTTAAACTGAGCATATTATTAAAATGTCAGTAAACATCATTATGTTCAAAATTTGAAAATTACAACCCTAGGTGAATGTAAAATCTGTTTACATTATTACTGCATGGCAGCATCACTTTTGTTGGTAAACAGAAACACCAATATTTCTGAACTTCGCAGAGTTTTGCATTAGTTGGAACTTCTGCCAGTGAGCTTGTGAATGTTTATGCTGTTTTAACAGTTACTGTTTTTATAATTTTAAATCTTTAACCTCTCATAATAATGTCATCCAAGGATTCAGTAAGTGGTGGTGTTAGTCCTAGTGTTAAAAAGCTACTGAATGCCAGTGATTTTAGAAGCCATTTAGCTTATACCCAGGTAACTGCCATGCGATGTAGTGTAGTTAATATACTTGCATTTTCTCAGCATTACTTCTTGATTTTCCATTGAATGATTCTTCTTGAATTAAATAGATACCCACATACAGGTTTTGAATTGCCATTTTCCTTCCTTCAAGTTTATTTCTATGGGGAAAGAATATTGAGTTTTGACTAACCAGGTCTTCAGGCAGGTATACTGCATGCAGGCTGAGACAGCTTTTTACTAGTGTATTTTGAAAACAAATTTGGGGCTGGACATAGTGGCTCAAAGCTGTAATCCCAGCACTTTGGGAGGCTGAGGCAGGTGGATTGCTTGAGACCAGAAGTTCGAAACCAGGGTGACCAACATGTTGAAACCATGTATCTATAAAAATACAAAAGATGGATTCACAGCGGAATTCTATCAGAGGTACAAAGAGGAGCTGGTACTATTCCTTCTAAACCATTCCAAACAATAGAAAAAGAGAGACTCCTCCCTAAGTCATTTTATGAGGCCAGCATCATCCTGATACCAAAACCTGGCATAGACACAACTAAAAAAGAAAATTTCAGGTCATTATCTCTGATGAACATCAATGCAAAAATCCTCAATAAAATATTGGCAAACTGAATCCAGCAGCGCATTAAAAACCTTATCCACCACGATCAAGTCAGCTTCATCCTTGGGATGCAAGGCTGATTCAACATATGCAAATCAATAAATGTAATCCATCACATAAACAGAACCAATGACAAAAACCACATGACTAGCTCAGTAGATGCAGAAAAGACCTTCAATAAATTTTAACACCACTTCAGACTTAAAACACTCAATAAACTAGGTATTGATGGAATGTATCTTAAAATAATAAGAGCTATTTATGATAGACCCACAGCCAATATCATACTGAATGGGCAAAACCTGGAAGCATTCCCTTTGAAAACTGGCACGAGACAAGGATGCCCTCTCTCATCACTCCTATTCAACATAGTATTGGAAGTTCTGGCCAGGGCAATCAGGCAAAAAAAAAAAAAAAAAAAAAGAAATAAAGGTATTCAAATAGGAAAAGAGGAAGTCAAATTATTTCTGTTTGCAGATGACATAATTGTATATTTGGAAAATCCCATTGTCTCAGCCCAGAATCTCCTTAAGCTGATAAGCAACTTGCACAAAGTCTCAGGATACAAAATCAATGTGCAAAAATCACAAGTATTCCTATACACCAATAATAGAGAGCCAAATCACGAGTGAACTCCCATTCACAATAGCTACAGAGAGAAATACCTAGGAATACAACTTACAAGGGATGTGAAGGACCTCTTGAAGGAGAACTACAAACCACTGCTCAAGGAAATAAAAGAGGACACAAACAAACGGAAGAACCTTCCATGCTCATGTTTAGGAAGAATCCGCATTGTGAAAATGGCCATACTGCCTAAAATTTATAGATTCACTGCTATTCCCATCAAGCTACCATTGACTTTCTTCACAGAGTTAGAGAAAAGTCCTTAAAATTTTGTATGGAACTAAAAAAGAGCCCATTTACCCAAGACAATCCTAAGCAAAAAGAACAAAGCTGGAGGCATCACGCTACTGACTTCAAATTATACTACCAGGCTACAGTAACCAAAACAGCTTGGTACTGGTACCAAAATGGATATATAGACCAATGGAACAGGACAGAGGCCTCAGAAACAACGCCACACATCTACAACCATCTGATCTTTGACAAACCTGACAAAAACAAATAATGGGGAAATGATTTCCTATTTAATAAATGGTGTTGGGAAAACTGTCTAGCCATATACAGAAACCTGAAACTGGACTCCTTTTATACCTTATACAAAAATTAAATCCGGACAAATTAAAGATTTAAACCTAAGACCTAAAACCATAAAAACCCTAGAAGAAAACCTAGGCAATACCATTCAGGATATAGGTGTGAACAAAGACTTCATGACTAAAACACCAAAAGCAATGACAACAAAAGCCAAAATAGACAAATGGGATCTAATTTAACTAAAACACTTCTGCACAGCAAAAGAAACTATCATCAGAGTGAACAGGCAACCTACAAAATGGGAGAAAATTTTTGCAATCTATCCATCTGACAATATCCAGAATCTAGAAGGAACTCAAATTTGCAAGAAAAAACAAACAAACAATCTCTTCAAAATGTGAGTGAAGGATATGAACAGACACTTTTCCAAAGAAGACACTTATGTGGCCAACTTACATATGAAAAAAAGCTCATCATCACCGGTCATTAGAAAAACGCAAATCAAAACCACAATGAGATACTATCTCATGCCAGTTAGAATGGCAATCATCAAAAAGTCGGAAAACAACAGATGCTGGAGAGGTTGTAGAGAAATAAGAATGCTTTTACACTGTTGGTGGGGTGTAAATCAGTTCAACCATTGTGGAAGACAGTGTGGCAATTCCTCAAGGATCCAGAACTAGAATACCGTTTGATCCAGCAATCCCATTACTGGGTATATACCCAAAGGATTATAAGTCATTCTGCTAAAAAGACACATGCACATGTATGTTTATTGCAGTGCTATTCACAATAGCAAAGACTTGGAACCAACTCCAATGCCCTTCAATAATAGAATGGATAAAGAAAATGTGGCACATAAACACCTTGGAATACTATGCAGCCATAAAAAAGAATGAGTTCATGTCCTTTGCAGGGACATGGATGATGTTGGAAACCATGATTCTCAGCAAACTAAAACAGGAACAGAAAACTAAACACTGCATGTTGTCACTCATAGGTGAGAGTTGAACAATGAGAACCAGTGGGCTCAGGGAGGGGAACATCACACACTGGGGCCTGTTGTGGCGGTGGGGGACAAGGGGAGGGTTAGCATTAGGAGAAACACCTAATATAATGATGGGTTGATGGGTGCAGCAACCCACCATGGCACATGTATACCTATGTAACAAACCTGCACATTCTGCACATGTATCCCAGAACTTAAGTATAATTTTAAAAAAATACAAAAATTAGTTGGGAGTGATAGTGCATGCCTCGTAATCCCAGCTACTTGGGAGGCTGAGGCACGAGAATTGCTTGAAAGGGGGTGGGGAGGCAGAGGTTGAAGTGAGCCGAGATCGAGCCACTGCACTCCAACGTGGGCAAGAGACAGAGAGACTGTCTCAAAAAATAAACAACAACAAAAATAACAAAAACAAAAAAATAAATAAATATGGAATTACAGAAAATGTATGTTTAAGTCTTAAATTTGAGGGTAGGGTACTGGGAACTGAAGTGTTATCTACTGTGTGAGACTCAATGGATCCCTACAGACCCATCTTACTGGGACCACTTTCTCTCCATACTTTTTAATTCTAAGTGAGTGTTTTACTAAAATGTCTGCCCCTGTCAGCTCTGAAGAAGAACTTAATATCTTAGCTATAATTTTAAGAGTTTGAATGCTGTCACATTATCCTCCAACTCTGAAGTTTGTCTTGACTATATCCTTACTTTCTTTAATAATTTTATAATTCATATAGAGGCATGTATCTCATTTAGGTTATGTCACGTGGGTAGGGAGAGGTAGAAAGCCATTGGCTAGAATATGTAAGCAAGTAGTGTGCAGTCTAAGCTGGGGAGGTTTATATTTCATCCTGAATCTATAGTCGTCTTGGAAATATTGATCCTAAACCTGGGGGTATTCCAATCATGTTACATTATGTTCCAGGCATAGGAAATTGATTAGCTGTATTGTAACAAAGAAGTGTTTGTTAAGAAAGTATTCCAAGACAGAAAACAATAATTTCAACCGAGCATTTTAGGAAATGTTTCTTTAGGAGCCACTGATTTGGAAGTCAAACCTTTTACATTTACTGGTGAATAACATTTTGTTATCTGCCATAATATTTCAATCGGTTTTGTGTTGATACGCTCTAAGGTGAAAGTTGACTTTCTATTTTAGTCTTTAAATGAAGACTAATTTAATTTTGAGAAATGAAATTTAGAGAGATCATTATTATCTCTTCTCCCCAAATTAAGTAAAATTTGGGGAGATGAAAATGAAAAAGGGTCTGATATTCTCCAGTCTGGTGAAGCCGAAGTAGGAAGTTTGTTTCTTTTATCAAGTAGGCAAACACTGATAATTTGAGCGAGGCCATCCAGTGCCTTTAATTACTTACGCGAGCCATCTCAGAGTTTTTGAAATGTTAAACAAGACCAAACATTCAATACTAAAACATTATTCTAATTTGTATTAAAATACATTAAAACTAAGCATTTTTTTTTTAACAGGAGAATTTTGGCTAGGACTAAAAAAGATTTTTTATATAGTAAATCAGAAAAATACCAGTTTTATGCTGTATGTGTCTTTGGAATCTGAAGATGACACATTTGCTTATGCATCATATGATAATTTTTGGCTAGAGGATGAAACAAGATTTTTTAAAATGCATTTAGGACGGTATTCAGGAAATGCTGGTAAGTTTTTTTTATTCATAAAATTATCCAGATCTAAATTATAACTGACTCATTATTAAGCAAAGATAAAAACTGCATTTATTTTTATACATAACACATAACTGATAACAGAATAGATTACGAATAAGAAAACTGGCCAAGTGTTGAGTTTTGAAATTTTGTTGTGATCATTGTACCACCTCATGCTTCTGAAGTGCTTTATGGTCTCTGAAACAATTTCCCATATGTAATCTCAGTTGATTCTTTGGATAGAAAGCCTGTGGAGTAGGCTGTGAAGGCATTTTCATTTTCCTGTTCAGAGAGGCTGACACTTAGAAGTGACAGAATGTTAGAGAAGATCTCTAGTCTTCTCACTTCACAGGTGAAAAAACCTGAGTGTTAAAGTGACTTGCCCAAGATTCCCAGATCATCTCACCTGAGCCAGGGCAAGAATCTAGGCTGACAGAACAGCTAGTTTAGTGTTCTTTTCATTATACTTTGATGCATCTACTCATTTTCAAATAAATTTAATTTGTTAGAATTTCAAAATACTTGATGTTAAACTTGCATTTTAATACAGAAAATGTAAAGGCATTTGAGTTAAAAAGTACTAAATTCAACTCCCTTGTTGCTGTTTGTGGTACTTGTTCATTATGTATATTTAGTGTTAGAAATCCAAAAAGAAATGATATATGTTCCCAGCTCTTTAACTAATCTCAGTAAAAAGGAGAAGATAAGTAATACTGGAAATATAGAATACTGATGGAACTTTTGGGGTCAGAAAGAGGGTGAGAATGATTCCGGTTGATTTCACCCAAAAAATATTCATGGAAGAGCAATTTTCAACAAGCGGTTAATGTCAGATTCAACCTGGGAAGCTTTTTAAAAGTACTTATTTCTGCAGAATCTGATTCAGTTACTTTAAGCCAGATGGATATGTTGGCATACTTGCAGTTGAGAACGACTGATCTAGTCTTGGAATAATGGATAGGCTTTTGGCAAATGAAGGTTGATAAACAGAGCAGCTTGAGTTAAGGCACAGAGGGAGGAAAATTATAGGGCACAGAAAGTTGTCTGATATGGTTGGAATCTATGATACCTGAGGGGTTTAGACTAGGTGAAAGCCTGAAACTCAAATCATGATTTATGGGGAAAAGTTTAAAGAGTTACAATATAGGATTTTCAATTCTTCCTCTCTAAAAGTGTGAAGAACTATTTAAAGATGGAATATACTATATTAGGAAGAGTTTATGTGGGGTTTCTCTGAAAGATGACTAGGATCTAATTAAAGGATGAACTTGATAATGACACAAGTTTTTTCCTTACAGAACTCTCAAATTTTGCCATACTGTACTCTACATTTTCCCAACGAGGTTGTTAAGTAACTTCAACTGTTGATCACATAGTACAATCAAAAGAATGAAGAAAAAGGTGTGAGCAGAAAGTAACAATAGAAATACAGATAAAAAACAATGGGTTTAATTTAATCACGTGTGTGTTGAGAGGCAGGTCACAAATTTGGCTTTGAGCTTGGAGAAAAAATAGAAATACAAATTTGAATATTTGAGTAACATATTTGTTCCATGAGAGTCATAGCTATTCCTGATTATAAGACTTGAGATAAATTTCTCTGGATTCTTAGAGAAAACAAAAGTGTCATATTCTCCAACCACACTCTCACGGAAAACATGATGGGTGTATTTTTGATAGGCTATTTTTAAGGAAATATACCTATGCATATTTTTTTTCAATGCGCTAAATAAGATCTATCGAGGAGCTTATGTGTTGTATGATCCAGGATCCTCAAAAGATTTTATTTCCGGTCGGACTTTTTCTAGGGAGAGTATCCGTGGAATGATCACATTGTTCAGGCAGTGCTCCATGGATATTGTCTCTTTCACTGGAACTTTGGAAAGATATTACACTGTGTGGGTATTGGAGATTCTATATTCTCTGAAATACATACAATGTATGTGTTTTGTTTCCAGTGAAGTGCAGAGTCAGAGACTTTAATGATCAGCAGAGTTGTGGTATAGGATAGGCCACCACTGCTAATGAAGTTCTTCAGACTCTTCAAAAGATTTATCTCAAGAGATGCCTAACATTTGGAAACAATGAAACAAACACAGACCTCAGTTTCTCCACAGATTTTATATGGCTTCTCTTTTAATTCGTGTTTCAAACATTAGCCAAAGTTTACATATAGGTGAAATGTAGGCATTATGGGTTTACTTAGAATCTTTACCTTTATGGAGTTTTTTTTTTTTGAGACGGCGTCTTGCTCTGTCGCTAGGCTGGAGTGCAGTGGCGCAATCTCGGCTCACTGCAACCTCCACCTCCTGGGTTCAAGTGATTCTTCCGCCTCAGCGTCCCGAGTAGCTGGGACTACAGGCGCGTGCCACCACGCCCGGCTAATTTTCGTATTTTTAGTAGAGACGGGATTTCACCGTGTTGGCCAGGATGGTCTCGATCTCTTGACTTCGTGATCCTCCCACCTCAGTCTCCCAAAGTGCTGGGATTACAGGCGTGAGCCACCGCACCCAGACACCTTTATGGAGTTTTATGAAACAAAATATGACTCCTGCCACTGAGCTAACTGGGTCATCTTGGCCAAGATGCTTCATCATTGCGGGGATACTGTAAATACAAGGGATACCATACACACAATGTTCAGGCCTGTAATCCTAGCACTTTGGGAGGCTGAGATGGGTGGATCACTTGAGGTCAGGAGTTCAAGACCAGCCCGGCCAACATGGTGAAACCCCGTTTCTACTAAAAATACAAAAATTAGCTGGATATGGTGGTGCATGCCTGTAATCCCAGCTACCTGAGCGGCTGACGCAGGACAATCTCTTGAATCCGGAAGGTGAAAGTTACAGTGAGCCGAGATCACGCAATTGCACTCCAATCTGGGGGACAAGAGCAAAACTCTGTCTCAAAAACAAAACAAGACAAAACAAAATAAAACAATGTTCAATAGAAGCTCTTTAAATATGGTATTGTCTTAACTACTATCCAGTTGGTCCATAAATCATGTGAAGCCATGAAGAAAAGGTAAACCTCAAAAATATACCGGAATTTTTCTTGAGGGCATTGGTATTCTATATAAAGTTGATGTTCCCTTAAAAAAAAAAAAACCAAGTTTTGTTATTGTAAATCTAAATTTCTTTTCTTTTCTTTCTTTTTTTTTTTTGTTTTTTGAGATGAAGTTTCACTCTGTCGCCCAGGCTGGCTGGTGTGCAGTGGCATGATCTCAACTCACAGCAACCTCTGCCTCCTGGGTTCAAGCAATTCTCCTGCCTCAGCCTCCTGAGTAGCTGGGAGTACAGGCGCATGCTACCCCTCTCTACTAAAAATGCAAAAACTAGCCATGCCTGGCTGGTTTTTGTATTTTTAGTAGAGATGAGGTTTCACCATATTGGCCAGGCTTATCTCGAACTCATGACTTCATGATCCGCTTGCCTCGGCCTCCCAAAGTCCTGGGATTACAGGCGTGAGCCACCGCACCCAGCTGTAAATCTAAATTTCTTAAAGGTAAAAGTTTCTCTAGCTAAAGGGACGTAAATGGTAGTGGTATGAAAACCTACCCTGTGTAAATTATTTTCTTTTCCTAAATTATCAATTATCATATTGGTCTGCCCAAATTATAACAGGTCTGTACACTCTAATTTTTGGCCTAAATTATCTGGTTTTATGTACACAGCAAAACTTCCATTTTGGGTTGTGACTTTTATATCAAATATTCTTTTAAAGATGCCTGTCATGTTACGAAACTCATCACCAGATTTTGGCATGTTGAATCTTCGAGTAGGAGGATTTTAACATGACAAACAGTAGAAAAATAATTTAAACCTTATTTCCAGATGTGATTCTCTTGCCTAATATACTGGTAATGGTTAATTAAAAGAATAGAAATTTCCTTTAAATTTAATTATTAAATTTTTTTTTTCTGAGGTGATGCATTCCGGGGCCTCAAAAAAGAAGATAATCAAAATGCAATGCCTTTTAGCACATCAGATGTTGATAATGATGGGTGTCTCCCTTCATGCCTGGTCAATGGTCAGTCTGTGAAGAGCTGCAGTCACCTCAATAACAAGACCGGCTGGTGGTTTAACCAATGTGGTCTAGCAAATCTAAATGGCATTCATCACTTCCCTGGAAAATTGCTTGCAACTGGAATTCAATGGGGCACATGGACCAAAAACAACTCACCTGTCAAGATTAAATCTGTTTCAATGAAAATTAGAAGAATGTACAATCCATATTTTAAATAATCTCATTTAACATGGTAATGCAAGTTCTACGATAATTTGTGATAATGTATTAAAGATTTTTGAAAGTTTATCTTTTTACTTAGTGTTTCAAACATATTAGGCAAAATTTAACTGTAGATGGCATTTAGATGTTATTGGTTTAATTAGAAAATTTCAATTTTGTAGTATTCTATAAAGGAAAACATGACTCATTGCATGTTTTTACTTTTAAGTATATTAATAATATACAATGAAATTTGTTTCAAGTGAATTGCAGCTTGACTTCCTAAAACTTATAGTGCTTCTAAAGGATTTTGCTTTTTCTTTCATTTTTAAACCATAATAAGTTGTTAGGAAAATTGAGGAGAATATTTTACTTATTTTATATTTACTTTATATGATTATATAATCTACAGATAATTTCTACTGAAGACAGTTACAACAAATAACTTTAATGCAGATTAATATGTAAACTACACATGGTTTAAAAACTTTACTATTTCTAGGTGATGCCATACCATTTTAAAAGTAGTAAGAGTTTGCTGCCTAAATAGTTTTTCTTGTTTTCATATCTAATCATGGTTCTTGTTTGTAATAAATATATTATACTTTTATATCGTGATCAGTTGCATTCTAAAATATGTCTGTACCTGAACTCTTTTTAAACCAGTAGGAATGGTATGAAGTTTAAGTGAAGGATGGTGGGTAAAACAGTGATGATTCAGTTCCAGATTTACTCTAGCAACAAGCTGGTCCTCTCTACTTTGTCTGCTAAGGTGGTGGGAATTGGACAGTAAGGATTCCATAGGGAAGAACAGCAAGGAACATGCAAGGCCAAGTGTCAGTTACTGATAAGAGAGACAATGGAAATGATTAAGAATTAGTTTTGAAGGCCGGGCATGGTGGCTCACACCTATAATCCTAGCACTTTGGGAGGCCAAGGCAGGTGGATCACCTGAGGTCAGAAGTTCGATACCAGCCTGACCAACATGGAGAAACCCCCGTCTCTACTAAAAACACAAAATTAGCTGGATGTGGTGGTGCATGCCTGTAAGCCCAGCTACTTGGGAGGGTGAGCCGGGAGAATTGCTTGAACCCAGGAGGCGGAGGTTGTGGTGAGCTGAGATCGTGCCATTGCACTCTAGCCTGGGCAACAAGAGCGAAACTCCATCTCAAACAAACAAACAAAAAAAAAAAAAAAAAAAAAGAGAAAGAATTAGTTTTGAATAGAAAGTACTTTGTCCAGAGTTAGGGTTATATAGTACTCAAAGGAGGGGAAAAGTGGCTGAAAAATTAGGTGGGAAGAGGATTGAATTAAAAGTAGGGTTGAGGATACAGATGTCAGGGTGACATAGCTGAGCCCAGAATAGAACACAGAATCTGATTTGGGTTCAGCGATGGGCAAAATAACAATAAGATCATTATTTAAGGTGATTTCGCTTTGATATCCTCTCAAAGCAGTGAGTAAATCATGAACAGGATTACATGAGATAAGATTGCAGGAGGGTGCACATGGATTCTCGTGGTCTCCAATGCTCATCACAGGGGCACAGCTGAGGTTCTGTGTCTTGGCAGTGGAGTAAGATGCCTGCCAGGTTGGAGGAGAACAGTATTGACTTTTTTTTTTTTTTTTTTTTAAAGATGGGGTTTCACCATGTTGGCCAGGCTGGTCTTGAACTCCTGACTTCAGGTGATCCACACACCTCCGCCTCCCAAAGTGCTAGGATTACAGGCATGAGCCACCGCGCCCAGCTTGACTTTTTTTTTTTTTTTTTCAATTGACAGTCTTGCTCTGTTGCCCAGGCTGGAGTGCAGCAGTGCGATCTCAGCTCATTGCAACCTCCTGCTCCTGGGTTCAAGTGATTCTCCTGCCTCAGCCTCCAGAGTAGCTGGGATTACAGGTGCATGCCACCGTGCCTGGCTAATTTTTTACATTTTTAATAGAGATGGGGTTTCACCGTGTTAGGCCATATGGTCTCCGTCTCCTAACCTCGTGATCCGCCCGCCTCAGCCTCCCGAAGTGCTGGGATTACAGGCATGAGCCACTGTGCCCGGCCGTAGTACTGACTTTTATACCTGTGATGATAGCACCGCAGGGCAAATTCTCCTACAAATTAAGCAATTTTGTCACTTAGCAAGCCAATCTGTTGTTTCAAATCTGGGCCTTGAAATCTTTGCTGAGCTGGGACTGGGGCAATCTCCCTTATGGTACCACAAAAGATAGGGGCTTCACATTTTCATCCCATCATAAAGGCTATGGAGATGTCGGAAAAAATTGAGGATGAAGGCAGGATGGGAATCAATGGGGTATTAAAGGGAAAGATAGACCCAGAGAGCAGCGAGAAATTTTAATTTTGGGGGGCTTTGGCATGGGAACATATATTTGACTTGTGATTGACTAACTATGGACAACATTACTTCCAGGATGCCTTATGAGAAGCTGTAAAATTATTAAGAGCTCTCAAACCCTATTGCAAAGGAGAAGGTATATTTCAGGTCATAATCCTGAGCCTCTTAGGATTACGACCTAGATCTGACTCAGGAGATATTAAGGGATAAGGGCCACTGACTTTCTTTCTCTTTTCTTTCTTTCTTTTTCTTTTTCTTTCTTTCTTTCCTCTTT